>JAQZBX010005558.1:0-29193 GCA_029593785.1 Cabassous unicinctus
AATAAGGAAGGGAGGTGACACAGAATATCATTAGAGAAGTTCTCAATGAACTGGTACTGAGGGCTCTGGGCTTTCAAAGGATGGAGGAATGACTATGTCAGCTCTGTTAGGGCAAGATCACATGAGCAGGTGGTACTGAAAGGACAGGTATGATTTAGACAAGTGATGAGGATAGTGGAAGGGAGGGTTTATGTAGGCAGGAGGCACAGTGTGACACAGTCATTGAAGCAAGTCTAAACTTAATATGTTCAAGACTTCTGGCAGCCCAGATGATTACGTCTTCAAATGAAATAGAAAGACCTCCCCCTACCTCCCAGATTTGGAAATTATTGAAACTGAGTGATGTGTATGGGGGAAGGTGCCCTATCTTTATAAGACTGAAATTTTTCTAGTTTAAAAAGAAAAGTACATGGCCCTTTCTTGAACAGAAGCAGCCCGTCTGCATGAGCATATGGCTTATGTATAGGTTACTCCACCTGCAAATTTGAAGGGTGCCTCTTCCTCCCAGTGAACACAGCCCCAAGCCAGGGCACATGGTCTGGTGAGCAAAGCTTGAGTGGATTTCCGCCCCCTTGGCTGGGTGCTCTTGTAGATTCCACATTCACCCTTCCACATCATCGATCCATAGTCTCCCTGAACCTGGCCATGGAGGGATTAGAAACCAAGCTAATGAGGGGGTTGAGGAGGGGTATTTGCCTGCCTACCTTCTCCCTGCCACTGCCTTCCAGGCATGATGCATTATTGAACTATGAGAGGAGAGTTTTAAACTAGGTATGAGTTTGGAGATTTGGTTATTACACTGTACTAAATACTTCAGTTGATAACTGAGATTATATTTGTAACTTAAAGTTGTTGGATCCATTTTTATAATGTGAATGCTTGAGATTTCATCCAAGTGGTGTGAAAGAACAAGTTTGCAGATTAGGTTTAAAAGGAGACTGGATGAGAAAATAAAGTAGTTTTCTGTATCCAGCTCATGAATTACAATTGTTATAAAATGGTCTTATTCTAATAGAGGTCTATCTATTACCATCAACTAGAAAAACAACAGATGACCAGCATACCCTATTACTGGATCTGCTGGATATTATACCTTAATACTTGAATATAGCTCAGGATAATAGTACCACAATCCTACATATCTGAAGAGCAATTGTAAAGAGGCAATAAAAATTTAACATGATAAATAGAGAAAGTCAAATAACTTTGCAATGGTATCTCATCATTTTGACAGACTTAACTTCATTTTGAGTTTACTCACTTAATCTAGTTTCACTTAAATTGAAAAAGAGGCTTGATTTATAAATCAGAATATTTCAAATACATGTGTACATAATTCTTCTTAATTTCCATAAAGTTTCAAAAAGACCTTAGAAGTGCACTGAGCTTTGGAGTTTCTACCAACTTCCCAGAAGATTGCATGAGACTTGTATGTTTTTCTTTTATTAAACCTTCACTGAGATATGTCACATACCATAAATCCACCAAAACCAGTGGTTCTGGTATATTCATGTAGTTGTGCAACCATCACTACAAGCTATATTTAGCACATTTTCATTATCCCAAAGAGAAATCTCTACCTATTAGCAGTCACTGCCCCATCTCATGCCACCCTCATTTCACTCCTCTCTCACCCCCCAGGCAGAGGCAACCACAGTCTATATTCTGTCTGTATCAATTTGCCTATTCTGAGCTTTCATATAACTTGAATCATGTAATATGTGGTTATGGTTCCTGACTTCTTTCATTTAACATAATGTTTTCAAGGTTCACTCTTGTTGTAACATATATCAGGACTTCATTGCTTTTTATAGCTGAATAATATTCCATTGTATGGAAATATTTTGTTTATCCATTCATCAACATTTGAGTTGTTTCTACTATTTAGCTATTATGAATAAAGCTGCTATGAACATTCATATACTCATTTTTTGTGTGGATGTATGTTTTCATTTCTCTTGGATATGTCCAGGAGTGAAATGGTTGGATCATCATAAAGTGAGATAGGGTAACTCTGTGTTTAACTATTAGAAGAACTTCCAAACTGTTCTCCAAAGTGGCTATACCATTCTACATTTCCACCAGCAACACAGTTTGGTTCCAATACAGCCACATACTTATCAACACTTATTTTCTTTTTTTAAAAATTTTTATTATAGCCATCCTAGTGTGTATGAAGTGTTGTCTCATTGTGGTTTGATTTGCATTTCCCTATAGCTGATAATGTTGAGCATCTTTTCAAGTGCTTGTTGGTCATTTGTATGTCCTCCTTGAAGAAATGTCTATTCAAATTCTTTGTCCATTTTTAATTGGATTATTTTACAGTATTCATAATATATAGTTTTAGGAGTCCTTCATAAAATGTATATACCAGTCTCTTATCAGATATCTCATTTGCAAATATTTTCTCCCATTCTGTGGGTTGTCTTTTCACTTTCTTGGTGGTATCATTCAGCCCCAAAGCTTTCAATTTTGATGTAGTCCAAATTATTTTTTTTTCTTTTGTTATTTGTTCTTGTATTTGTTTCTATAAAGCGATCACTTAATTGTGGTTTGATCAATGATACCTTAGGATGAATGGCAGAAATCACCATAGAATATATCAGGAGGCCTTTATTTTGGTCTTCACTGCACTCCCGTTTGTTGGTGACTTTGGTCACACAACTTCCCCTCTCAGAGGATGTGTTCCTCTGCCTCGGAAAAGGGAAGAAATAATAATATATGGACTACTTTCCTTGTAGGACTCAACAAACATTTAGTGACACACTTACCATGTAAGAACCCAGGCATGTAGCTAGAAATTTGGCCTTATCCAAAGAGAGATATGGTCTTTGTCACTGGATCCTGAGAGGTAAATTCTAAACACTTGGAATTTCCTGAGTGATAGGAATGGCTTGGATTTTTATGGTGGGCTCCTAGGCCCACACTTAGTTTATGCTAACCAGGTGACTATTGTGGGCCTGTCAGACCATGTATGGCAGTTTATGCTCATGAGATGACTCAGGGTGAGGCTGGCTATGCCAGAAAGACCAGTCATATGATTTAGGGTGGGTGCTTTGGGTTGCATGGTATCAGTCAACCTAGAGACCAAGTTCAACCACATGGACAAAAATTGGGGTAATAAACCCCAATAAAAACTGTGGATATTGAAGCTTGAGTGGCTTCTCTGGTTGGCAATACTCTGCACATATTGCACAGATCATGGTTAGAAAGAGATAATGCTGTCCATGACTCCACAGGCAAGGATTGGACCCCTCCCAGACCCTGCCCTATGTATCTCTTCTGTTGTTTTATTTTAATGTGTCCTTTCCCTGTAATAAATGTAATCATGAGTATAATAGGTTTCAGTGAGTTCTGTAAGTCTTTCTGGAGAATTATCATACCTGAGGGAAGGTGGTTTGGGGAAATGTGTTAGTGTCAGAAATCAGAATGGTCTTGCATGGACTCTTCCTTCTAACTTTTTAGTTGGAACCTGATTCCTTGCATTTGGGGTCAGGAATCTTGGGTAGACCTTGCAGTCAGGAGGACTATGCCTTTAAACCAGCTCTCTGGCTAATTCTGGGTACTCTACATTAAGGCTGGACTTAGAAAGGGGAGGGGATGGCAGATATTGAGAAGATATAACGCTAAAGAAAATATAGTTTCTGACCTAAAGGAGCTTATATATACAAGGGATGCCATCCTTAGGGTGACAAAAGTATAAAGAAAATGCTGTTCAACATTGATCATTTCATTGAGACATGCTAGGTAACACTACTCATCCATCAAGGCTCAGGTGAGACAGCATTTCTCTAGGAAGAGTTCTCCTCAAGGGAGGTAGTTTCTCATGTGTTTCCATAACATGCTATCCCCCATTTTGTCCTTATAATAACCTTATTGCCCTTTTATAGTGGTGTGATCATCGAGTTTTAAAGATGAGAAAATGTAATTATAATGAATTGAACAACTACTATATGTCAGGGTGGTATACTATATGCTCTATATGCATTCTTTCATTAGCCCTCATAATGTAATTATGAAGTAGTACCATTACTGAGCCAATCTTAACAGATGAGGAAGCTAAGACTCCAAAATGGTAAGCAATTTTCCCAAATTTATACAAGCAATGAATTTTGCAGCTGGATTCCAAAGCTGGATTTTTTGTGTTCTTTTTTGTATCGATAATGGTCTTATAACTAGTTGATGATATTTAAAAAGGGATAATAATCCTTTAGACTGTGTATGAATTATACAGTTTCATCCACAAAGGAGTTCCTTGTGATTGAGTTAATAAATTAAATTCCATGAGTAATCAATGTAACCATTCAGACTTTTCAGGTGACTCAATGGGAAATCATAATGAATGTGAGTTGAGGTCTGTCTTTTTATATATGATATATGTGTAATTTTAATGAGCACCCCAAGTTAGAGAGCATAGTTTATCAACACTTCTCAGAAGCAGAATTAAATATACAGAGATTGCACATTCACACAACACATCTTTAAAAGAATGGTAATTTTTATTAATGTTATGAGTCAAAGATTGGGGACTAGAAATAGTCTGTAGAATTAGAATTAAATGGTAAAAGAAGAGTTCGTACTAACTGTACTCATATTTGAAAATATGATACCTAAAGCATAATTCACAAAAATTTAAGCCATAATTATTAATGAATATGAGTTTCATTGTATCATTGTCATAAGCAAGAAAGCATACAATATTTATGAGTCTACCCACTCAAAAGACTGACTGTGAATGCATGTTACTTCAATTGGTATTTTTCAGGTACTTCATAGTGACGAAAAAGGTCACAACAATTTAATAATTAATTTCTCAGGAAAAGTGTCAGCCAGATTCAGAACACTATCTTGGAGCATGAACTCAATGCTCCAGACCAACAATAGGCAGTAAGGAAAACTGACACATCTTGTGTGCCTAGTACGTCCTGGTGCATAGAACACATGATCTTATAAAAGGCTCACAATAATTCTGCTAGGTAAGTGTTGCTATCCCTCTTTTATAGATTAAGAAACTGGGACTCAGGGAGCATCATATAAATGGCTCCATGTTCAAAGCTGGTTAAGTGGTAAAGGAGATTCACGTTTAGATCAAACCCCATGACCCATACTTGTCCTATTAGACTATTCCAGGTCTCAGAATTCCTGGCCTCCAGCCTTCAGCTTAAGCCACTGGTTCAATCTGCTTCTGGATGAGAAGATAATGGATTAACACAGTGAATGCTTACATGGAGATTTTGGTCCTTTACAGAAAGATTCAATTTATCAAGAACTGGAGCAAACTCAAAAGCTCCACTTTGGGATGATACTAGTATAATCATCAAAAGTGAGTTGTCTCTTAATCAGTAATAATTGGCACAATAATAAAGGCTCCTTGTTCTGATTGCCAGTGTTTCTTAAGGATAATATTCCACCCTGCATTTATTAAGAAGTCATGTGTCATCTCTTGTGACCTCTGACCTTCAGTAGATTATTCAAGAAGCCCTACTGACATTAGGTATTATTTTTACTGCACCATTCCAGACATAGCATATAATCCTTTGTAAAAGACTAGGAAATCAAATTATCCTGTTATTAACCTTGTCCTAAAAGACTTTCCATGTTTTTGGTGTGATAGATGTGTGTATGGTGACAAGCAGCTGCACACAGCCTGCAAAGTTCCTTGAAAAATTCTGTAAAAAACAAACAAACAAACAAAAAACACCTGGATGCTGGGATTAATTTAAAAGCCAAGTTTGTGATCACAAATGTACTATGTCACTCAATGGGAATTGAGCACTGTAGCAGTTTGATATTGTTTATGAATTCCAAAAATAGATATTGGATTATGTTTGTAAACTGGTCTGTTCCTCTGGGCATATTAGATTATATTGGATTTAGAAGTTTCACTTTTACTTGATAAAATAATGATTAAGGCTTTGATTGGGCTATGTCAGTAGGAGAAACCTTACTGCAGAGAAGAGAGGTTGGAGTTTTGATATTGGAGTCCTGGGAAGTAAACACACAGAGAAGCAGATATGTGAGGAAGGAGAGAAGGCTTCATTAGACATGGCAGAGGCCCTGGAAGAGAGACAAGCTGTTAGCCTGATAGTCTACAGCTGGAATTGTGGAGCAAGCAGAGCAACTGAGCCTGGAAAGAAATGAGCTCCGGGAAGAGAGGAACCCAGGAAGCCTGAACCCTGGCAGACGTCAGCAGCCATCATGTTCCAACATGTGGCAATAGACTTTGGTGAGGGAAGTAACTTATACTTCATGGCCTAGTAACTGTAAACTTCTATGCCAGATAAATACCCTTATAAAAGCCAACCGATTTCTGGTATTTTGCATCAGCACCCCTTTAGCTGACTAATACAAGCACCTTCCTCAGGAGACAGGCAAACCAGAAACGATTCTGAGCATGGCATTTCCTAAAGCCTTCCCGGATGAATCCCAGTCATTATGACATTGGAGGCCTCCACATATAGGTACTTTCCTCAGAAAACACCAATTTGTTCTTGTTTTCCTGCATTATCTGTTTCTTACTGTAGTCTTTTTCACATGTATTTTCCCAAACTAGTACATTAAATGAGGTTTTTAAAAGCAGAGACTATTCAGACCCTAGACTTTCTCTCTCCTCAATCCCCTACTCCCCCACCCCAGGTCAGTCTGGGTTCCCATTATTTGTAGCTAGGAAAGAAGCTGACCTGCAGGCCATCCTGGAAGAAGCTCTGAGGAGGGTATTCCCTGTCAGCACCTCCCATATGGCTCAAATAGCCAGTCAAATAGCCTCCTGCCAATCTGCTTGCTCATCACAGGATGCAGGTGAGCTGGGAGGGTGGGGCCTGGATTGAGGGAGTGACTGTAACTGAGGCCAGTCCCGAAGGGTCTGCCTACTGGAGCCAAGCTGCTGACCATCAGCTCTGTGGCTGGCAGTGCATCCTTCCCTGAAGGGGTATCTGGGTGACCACCATGCCACCCCTGCCACCCTCCAAAAAATATTCTTCCTTACCGTTCAAACACTGATGCCTCCTGAAATTTCACCTTCTGGACATTAATTTTAACACAAACACTCCTGGGAAGTAATCCTTTAAAGCTGGTACCTGTTATGGATTTCTTGGTGAAACAGTTTCAGATCCTTTCTCCAGAGAAGGCTTAAATAGGATCAGGAATGCATTCGAGACAGAGGCCACAGAGCACAGCGCAGTGGGCATGAACCAACTAAGGTTTTGCCTCAAGCCATTCCCCCTTTTTACAAACGAGAAACCCAAGACCCAGAGAAAGGAGGTAGCCTAAGAAGGGCCTTTCAACCGCAGACGGAGGTTGGAACCCTCCTTCCCTTTGCTCACCCCTCTAGCTCCTCTCACCCAAGCATCTTGAAAATTATTGGGACTTTGCCAACGAGTATTTCTCTTTAAGGTGCAAAAATGATGCCTGCACCTTAAAAGAATCATTTCTCTGGGCTTCATTTGCAGAGCTGCGGTGCAGGGGAGTAAACTCATTATTATGCATGTGTAGAGTGGGAGGAATAATGGTTTACTAGTGTGGGAAAAACACAAAAACAAGCACTCTCTAACCTCTCTAAATCTTATTTCTTCAATGCTCAGGTGGGGATAATGAATCCTACCTACTTATTTCCCAGAGTGGCTGTGAAATTTCTAAAAGACAGAGTAAGTGTACAGTATATTATTATTTAACTACAGGCAGGCACTTACTTTACAAACCCCTTTAGGTCCTGACGATAGTCAAAATACTAAAGATCCCAGACTACATAGGTTCTGACCAATCCAAATGAAGGGGTAAAAACCCTGGGCCAGCCATGTTATTGGCGCCTACTGGAGGAAAACCAGCCTTACACTTAGGGTTAATATCACCTCCGAGATCCCCAATGTATATACCTACATTGATGTGATATCATTGGAATATGTGTATTTTAATGAAGTCCCTGGGGCTTAGCAATTACTTTGGACTATTTTGCAGCAATGCATTCTGTTTGCCTATTGGGTTTATTTTATTTGGAGCTACTCTCATCTATTGGGCTCTTAATAAGTGATGTTCCCTCCAGGGCTGTCGATCCTATTTTCTATTGAGCATCTGATACTCTTCAGATACTCATATAGGTTTAAAATGACTTTTAGCATATAAACATTTGGAACAAATGATATACTCTAGCAAAGACAACAGCAGCAGAAACAGCAACAAAAGCAGCAGGTTAGATGTAAAGCAGGTGGCAAAAAAGAGTTGGCATTAAAATAGCTCATGACCAGGAATCTCAAGAGAATCCCTGACTATTGGCACTGGATGTTGATCCTTCAGTAATTACGGAGCTCAGTGACCTGAGAAAGAATTGGCAGAGAGCAAGCTTACCTCAGTCATGCTTCCCACCCCTGTGCTCTCACCAGCTGGGGGCCCTAGGCTGGTTTCAATTCTAGCAAGACTCTCATACCAATGTAAACATTTACATAATACAGCGTGTTTACCTTGGCACCAAAGAAATGTAAGCATGTTTCAGAGTTCACCTGACAATAAAAACTTTAAAACTTGGAGTATTGTTCTGTTGAAATTACCCCATACTGATGCATTTGTGTGATTCCAGATTTTTCTTTTAATAATAGTGATTTCCCACCCACTCCTAATATCCCATTCATTCTTCTACTTTCACTGAAAGGGAAGTAGAGTAGAGAGGAGGAATAGCACAGAGACCAAGTCTGGCTTTCTGCACCCCTTACTCATAACACTGTGGTAGTAAGGGCTGATCTGCAATGAATTATGATCATGTGCTGTGCTTACTGGACAAAGGTGGTGCTATCGGTCTGATGAGAGTTGACTTATGCAGTGACTGGCTTTTCCAGTGGTGCTGAACTCCTCTAGTCTCTCCTGCCCTCTGCATGAGAACACTGAAGGAAGTCAAGAGGCCCAGAGAGTGGCTGCAGAGAGAAAATGCATTACTCTGGTCTCACTAACACAGTGCTCAACCTCAGTAAGTCAAACAGTTCAGAGATACCATCCCTTCTTCTGCTCCCAACTAAGACGGATCTGAGAAAATTAACTATGGAACTTGTACCAAACAAGGTAAACTCTAATGAGCTATTTCCCTACCAATTAAAGATGAGAAATCTTAAATTGGGAGAGAGAGGGAGGGAATTCAGCTAAAAAATAAATAACTTCCAAACTTTCTGAAATGTATAAACATTAAGTAAATGTGACATTGAATGTATATATAAAATTGTTGTAACTTTCAGAGGAATCTTCTGATTCCAAAATTTTATGTTTCTAATACACATTCTATGCAATATCTTCCCTTGGAAAGATACATTTTCTTTCAGATATCTATTGGCCTTTTCTTTCCTTTGGACAGCAATGTTGTCTTCCTTCTAGACACATGCATTCATTGATCATTTATTCATTCTGCAAACATTTATCAAGCAAGATATTTCTGGTTCTTGAAAAGAAATAAGTTGTAGTTCCTGACCTCAAGGAAGGATCCTTCCACAAGGGAAGGATGGGACATAAGTTAATCCATCAATAGGACTTATTGGACACTTAATAAATTGATGTACATTCTCTAATTTTATCTTCCCACCAAGATGAGATGCCAGAAAGAGCTCAATCATCATCCACAGGCTAAACACATTTCTTTTCAGAGTGATGACATATTTCCATGTTACATTTTTTAAAAAATGAATGTTGTTTATCACTCTACATTGACTGCTTGTTCCCTGTAAATGTTCAAAAACAGCGATCCACACCACAATAAAAAGAATAATTTTCTTTTTGGCAGAGCATATAATCAGTAGAGCATAAAATGACTCGTAATTTTAAAAATATGTAAGTCATTGTTTTAGATTGCTAGCCTGCTGAAAGCAGATACCATAAAATGGGTTGGCTTTTAACAACGGGAATTTATTAGCTTACAGTTTTGAAGCTGAGAAAAACGTCCAGATGAAGCTATCATTAAGGTAATGTTTTCTTCCTTAAGACTGGCTGAGGAGTCTTGGGTCCTGTGCCACATGGCAAGGCACATGGTGGCATCTGCTCATCTCTCCCTTCTCTTCCGGGTTTTGTTGCTTTTGGCTTCTTGCTTCCATGGCTTTCTCTTTCTTCATCTGAATTTCATTCCCTTATAAAGGGCATCAGTAAGAGGATTAAGACCCACCCTGGGCAATGACTTAATTGAAGCAACCTCATTAAAAGGTCTTACTTACAATAGGTTTATACCCACAGGAATGGATTAGCTTTAAGAACCTGTCTTACTGGAGTACATACAGCTTTAAACCATCACAGTCATGTTTACAGGGATTTAAAACTAAATGTCTTCACCATTTTAAAGTTATATAAGTGCTAAAGTGCATGCTGAGTAATTCCAGGAGGGCTTTTCTTTTTTTTCATAGTTGTATAATTTAAACGGTTCTTAATTTTAAAATGTATTTTTGGCCAAGGCATTTAATGTTGAAAAGTGGCTATTCAGCATGCAAGAGACTGTAAGTACTTTTCATAAGAATTTTTATTATAAAGCAGCATGCATTTTAAAAATTGTTATTTACACAAAAGGCCCTAATGGCTCTAATAGTTTATCAGATCAATAATCAATGTTCTTAAAAGTTACTTAATTCAAATTTATGTAATCTGCATTATGAAAAGATCTTATACATATATACATCATAACTCCTAGTGATGTCTTCATAACTATTTCTATCTCCAGTGTCATCATAAGCACCATTTGATAGAAATATTTTTAAGGCCAATAGTAGAACAATATTGTTTTAGTTTCCCAGCTGCTAAAACAAATACCATACCATGGGTTGGCTTAAACAATGCGAATTTATTGGCTTGGGTTTTGAGGGTAAGAGGGTCCCAAACCAGGGTGGTATTAAGGTGATGCTTTTTTCCTGAATACTGTGCAATTCTGGGGCCTGCTGCCCACCATCCTTGGTTCTTCGCTTTTCTGTCACATGGTAATGCAGGTGGTGATGTCTTCTTTCTCTTTCAGGTTCCATTGAGTTCCAGCTTCTGGCTGCTCCCAAATACTTCTTTTTCTTTGTCCAATGTCCTTTATTTATAAGGACTTCAGCCATATTGGATTAAGACCCATCCTCATTGGGTTTTGAGCACACCTTATCTAATAAGATCTTCAAAGGTCCCATTGACAAATGTGGTCCTGCTCACAGGACTGGGATAGACATGTTTTTTTAAAAATATGTTTTATGACTTTTTAAGACTTTTAGGGTGGACATGATTCAAACTCCCACAAATATCAAAAGATATTGTTACATAAACAAGTACATTGGAAGTCATCTAAGGCTGTGCAAATGGCACTAAAAGTCTTCTTTGCTATAATGTTCCTGATTTTAAGTTCCAATGGGTCACCCACTGTGTGAAGAGAACAGAAAATTAAAAGGAAATTAAAAGAGTTTGCAGTAAAATATTTTTAATATCTTAGGTGTCTGTCAAAACAACTGATATACCCTTTGTTAGTCATCATACAAATATGAGAAATAAAAAGCCACCATGGCATCATAAGATTCCGCTCAAATATGTGGGCAAATTAGACTGCTGTGTGCTTTTCAATATTTACAGAGTCAACTATCACCTATCACAGTTTTATAAAACTGGTGCCATTTCAATACTACACACCTCAAGGGCCTTTGGGGACAAACAAAGAACTCATCAGACCTGTCTCCAAATTTCCAATCTAGTCTCCTTCATAATATTTGTTGTCCTCTGATTTTCACAAAGAGCAAATATCAAAACACTCTTCTTTTCTCAGTCTGTCATTGAAAATATTTTTTTTCACTTCTCTAATTTTTCACCCAATTAGTACTATTTCCCCAATAAATATGATACAATTTGATACAGCCAGACTCTTTGAATTTCCCATGACCAAAATATATATTTAGATATTTGTCCTGAGTTGGAATAAAATGTGATTCCTGCTATGTTTCACCCACAACCTGTGTTTAGGGAACTCTAAAGCTTGGAAAATCTCTGGTTTCTGGTTACAATCTCTTTAAGGATTGCATAAAACTTGGAATTCTTTATGTGTCTTTTCCTATTCTTCAAAAGCAATTTCCAGTGTTTGATACACAGAAAAGAACAAAATGTAAAAATTTTTCATATTTAATGACTTTCTTTTAACCTACCCCAACCCTCCTTCCCCCACCCCGAGTCCTCACTTTGTAATTAATGGCCTTCTTAGGAATGTTACATTATCAGTTCCTTCTCCCTCTCATTTGCTTCCCCCTTTTTTATTCATTCAAGAGTCCTGTAAATCATATGATTAACTTTCAAACCAAGACTGGTGGATGTGAGTGAAGGAAAAATTTAATTGGAATACAATCGCCCCCCTACTGCTCTTAACATTTTTTTGTGCATTCAAATGTGATTTGAATTTCAGATATGGTCTTCTATTTGACATTTATTTTCCTCCAGCATATATGTGCTACATCTTGACCTAAATTGGGTTGTTATCTTTTCCTGCCCTTTTGAACTTAACATTGTAAATTAACTATTATCCTACTGAAATAAATTCCTTTGTAGATTTTATGTATATGGAGGGTATTTCGATTGCATTTGAGAATAAACATTGAGTTATTAAGTCCCATACAGTAATTTATTGGTCTCTGAGAGAAAAAAAAAACAAAATTCCAGCACTGTATCAAAAGGAATTTATTGTTAACTTTAAAAATATTATTCAAAGGTACTTTCTTGATTTAAGAGAATATATGCTTATTCATACCAGTAAAATAAGGAGTTGTTAAGTCTGAGAGGAAAAAAATTTACTATTCAACCTCTGTCATTATTAATTTTAAGATAAATATAAAGAGATCCACTGGCACAATGTGCTAAATTTTGGTAGTTTTCAGAGCTGTTGTTTTGACTTGACACTGTTTAAGAATCTGATATATTTGTTCCTCTCCAGCTTCCATTATAAATCACTTGTTCTTTCACTCCAAAGTTAAATAATAACCGATCTTGGAACTAATGGATCTAAAATAAAGGAATCATTTTTATTAAGTATTTTTAAATTGAAAAATTAAAATAAATCCTCATTCAAAGGAAGAAAAGAAATATATACCTTTAAAATATTAATGATGCAGAAATTTCCATCATATCTAGACTGCTTCTTAAGTAACAGCAGGGAATCTCAGTGAAATTAGCAAGAATTAAAATATATATTACTTTGAAGGTGAAAAGGAGACAAGATTGTGATTACATAAAGTACCATAAGGAAAATTGTTTCATCATATATAATCAGACTACCCATGGAACATTCTTTTAAAAAACTGTATAAAACTAAAAAATGTACTCTTTTGCTATTTGAATCTCCATTTCTCCATTTGGGGTATTATTTTTGGAATTTATGCTAACTCAGCTAATAATCTGGAAACCAGGCCAAGTCTGAGGCTTTAGGAACCTATTACTAAAGACCTGGAAATTCGGTAAAGGGTTACCCAGGCAAAGAGTAATTATTCTCTACTGTACTGTGTGCCCCTTTCTGGGGCTTATTTTGGGACAGTGGAATTGTCCTGCATGACATTGCAATGACAGGTACAAGCCCTTATACATTTTGTCAAAACCTATAAAATTGTGTGGGGCAGAGTGTAAACTATAATGTAAACTATAGTTCACATTTAGTAGCAATGCTTCAATATGTGTTCATCAATTGTAACAAATGTACCACACTAATGAAAGATGTTGTTTATGTGGGAAAGTGTAGGAGGAGGAGGGGGTGGGGCATATGGGAATCCCTTATATTTTTGATGTAACATTTATGTAATCTAAAGCATCTTTTAAAAATTCTTTTTAATTAATTTTAAAAAATTAAGCATATTACAAAGCTAACACATACACACACATACTGAAAAGTCATACTTGACTAAGAAGTTAAATTTATGACTGTTTAGGAATTTACTACATGGAACATGGGCCTTTTGTGGTTAAAGATGTCTAAACAACAATAAGGCAGTATCACAAAGCAGGAAACAGACCTTGGCTTTCTTTAACTTGGGGTTCTTGGGGTTTAGAGAGGGAAACTTATGTCTCCTGCCAGACACAATTTTTAAACGTTTATAACTTGGTTACCAGTTATCACTGTAAAGCACTTTGTCCATGAAGGGTGACACTTATGTGGCAAGTCATATTTTATTATTAGGTGGAAACATTTTTGAACAAGTGAAAACATTTGTCTTTAATGGTGATTAAATGCTTGACGAGTTTACATTTTTACAAGGAACAAAATGAGCTAAGTGCCAAAACAGGCTTCTAGCACCATTTCCAAAAATAAATAACAAATGAGTAAAGAAGATTAATGCACTGAGTATTTCCAAAATTGGGGGATCCAAAACATCTTTAAAGTAAATTTAATAATTTCTTTATATAACCCTACAAACTGACAGAATAAAGTTATCTCCTCAATTGTAATGTATGTAATTATCAAAATATTGATCATCTCTTTGCTTTTGTTTTTTCCTGTAATAGCAGACTTTAACTGAAATATTTTTACCCTGGATACACATCTATGCTGTATTCTTCTGTTTAGTAATCAGTACAAAAACATTCTCTTCTATTTAGTATAAGACCCCTGAAATATTTTTAACTTGGTTCTTTATTGTATTAGACCTATTTGAATGGAAACAATGTAGCAATTAAGCCTCTGTGAAATCATATTTGCACAGTGCAAATCACAAGAAACGTTCTTCAGAGTAATTTTGAGGTTTCCTTCTGAGTCTATGAGGTATAACATTGGTTTAAAAAATGATTTTAAAAAATTGTCTAAGTCATCAGTATCAGGCAGAGAAAATAAAGGAAAAAACCTCATGAACCAAATATTCATGTAGGATGTAGCTAGCATTGACGCTCATGAGTGAACATGTAGCCATTCAGAGACACCCTACTTTTCTTTTCCTTCACGGTTCTTGAGGTCACATTAATTGAGCTTAATCTTGTACTTTGTTACCTCTCTAGTTTGCTTTGGAGCAAGAAAACCCTGACCTAGGAGTTTAAATGTATGTTGTTGTTTGTTCAAGAACTAGAAGTTCTGGCTTTGGTATTAGCTCCAACTGTCAACCGAGAGGAGTTAATGGGCCTAATCTAATGATTTGCAAAGCTTGCTCTGATGCTTGGAGGATGATAAAGCAATATATACTAATTAGGCACAAGGACAGTGGCATGAGATGTGAATTTTACAGATAAGCCAAAACTTATCTGTGAATGGAATTTTAGAATTCTTTGAATAGAGCTGTAAAAATTGGTCAAATATCAAATTCATTGATTTAAGTTGAAGCTCTTTCTTTCTCATGGAATTCCTATAGAAATTTCTTTTAGTATTTAGTGGATTCACTTCACTTTAACGATGCTTCTTTTCTACCAGATTGTGAGTTCCTTGAAAGCCAGGACTATGTCTAATTCGTATTGCATCTCCTTGCATCTAGTGGAGTTCTCTATGCAAATTAGCCATTCAAATATTTATTGAATGCAGAGCCCACGTGGCACCCTTTTGCAAATTAGGGGTATAGAGCACTTCACCCTCCAGAAAAATGCTACCCTGCATCAGGATGTTTGACTGTAAAGTATTGTTCAGAGCATTGGAAGAACCATGTTGCTTCATCTATCTTGCTGAATCTCTTTTTGAAAATTAGCCTCATAAATTCAGGAACGAGAAAGGGTAATTTTGCAATTGTTCTTTTCGAAGAAAGTCATATCCTGTGAAAATGTTTCTTAAATTCGGTCTTAAACAATGGTCTGAGTCATGAGTGGAAAAGCACCATGGAATTACAGGTCTGATTTTTTAATACACCCCAAAGTAAATTTTAAAGTGCTATAATTATTTTTTTCGTACAAGTATTTAGAAACGAAATTAGAGAGAGTTTGATAGCTTAGGAATGATGGGCTTTTCTTTTCCTGAATGTGCATAGCCTGAGGTTCCTGAGTTTTTCCTGAAGACTATGTAGTTGTTACTTTACTTATAATAACCCCCAAGTCACTTATCATAAACATCTCAACTACTTGGCTTAGAAGTTATGAAATCTCAGAGTTAATCACCCTGCTTAAATTTTGGCCAAGTAATCCAAATTCTTGCTCTCAATTTTCTACAGTGGCTGGATCTAGTCTAGAGGTAATTATATAAGAGATGAGAATGACTGTGTGCAAACTCCAAGCAGAGCCACATTTTAAAATGTGGATGATGATTCCTTATTTATGTTATTATTTTTTTTTAAGTGGAAATGCAAAGAAAGGATAATTTGGTTGTCTTGTTGAGAAGCTAGATATCACATGCCATAAATTATTTAGTAGAATATTTTGATGAAAACAGTACTACCAGTATTTCTAAATTCTTATGCATAAACCCCCTCCAGTCTGACTGTAAATTCCCAACTCAGACTTTAGCAATTTATGGCTATTATTTCTGCAGTATCCAAATTTAATTTTCCTTCCTTGTACTTGTTACCCATTGCAAACATTCATGTATTAATATACATACATATTTAAAGTAACGTGACATTAAAGCTATAATAATAATCGAGGTTTATTAAAATACATATGATAAAATACACAAAACTTTATTCAGAAAGGGAACTCTTTCAAAGATCTAACTGGATCACATACATATACAACAATAAAAGGCAAATTTTTCAGTTATTCATTTTGTCACACATTACCCTTCTATAAGTGTTACCAATTTTCTAAATATAAAACAATTGGCATCATTAAATGGAAAATCATCACCAGAAAATGTATAATTGTCATTAGTAGAAAGAAGATAGAAACAAGCAGCTTCACTCAATGTACCAAATTTCTTGAATTTCAAAAAGGCCTATTGTTCAAAGGCCAAAACTGTACCCAAATCAATAAACAGAAAATACTAAAGCTTAGTCACAAACTGTAAAGTGGCTTGTCTGGCAGGAAAAGGATTAGAAATGGAATTAAAAGAGATATTGGCCATTTTATCCCACCCCAATCCTTACCCTCACCCCCCTTCACCTAGGCGAGTACATGCTGAACAAGCATCAAAAACAACCAATAAATGAAAGGAAACTCAAAGGTCACTCGGGGTCAATATTTTCACATACCTTTGAATAATGAGAGCATCACATGTCAGCTAGAGGAGAACAAAATGTCACATTCTCCAGCTAAAGGTCAGCCTCGGTCAAAGGTCACTGAAGGGAGGCCAGGAAATAACCTACGAGGTTAGGCCGGGTGCACAAAGAAAGGTCACCAAATGTCAATGAAAGCATGCAGCTGTTTGGAGATGAAACAACTGAGGCACCCTTTTGTGCTGACATCGGCTAGAAAAAATGTCTCTCCTGACATTTTTTTTAGCTGGCAGTTTTATAGGACACTGACATTAATGTACCCAACCCTGAATTACCCTTTTTTAAAGCAACAGTTTGGAAGTTAAGTGCAGCAGTTTCCAAAGAATCATAACCGTGACATTTTTTTATTTCAAGTGATTAATACAGGAAAGGACTTCTAGCAACAGATTTAGGTTTCATTCTAAGCTCTTTCATTGCATTCTGAGCTCTTTCATTGCATTGTGTTAGCAACTAGGCCTGAGGACAGGTAGCAACCGGCAACCAGTGCTTTCATATTTTAAGGAACTATTATTATTCCTAAACCAAAAGCTACTCAGAAGACTACCTTCTTCAGAAGGCCTGTTGCAGGAGTGAAAGATATGAATGATTTCTTTGCTGGGGCTGACAGGTGGCTCTTCTTGACCTAGTAATAATATCCATTCAAAGAGGAAAAAAGGACTGATACATCTGCAATCCAGTTTTAATGGAATTTGTGCAAACCTTTTGCCAAATAAATAGCAGAGTATTAATTCCTTTTTCAACATAATAATTTCCCATTTAAATAACCAGTCCTCAGAGAACAATGCTCAAAAAGGTGGTGATATCACTACCAAATACTATCAAACATCAAAGTCTACTGGAAAGAAGTTCAGAAAAAGCAGACATCTCGAATTACTCAGATACTTAACTTACAGTTGACCCCTACTCCCAACTTCAGTTTTCCGTGGGTCTATTTTACATACACACATGCACATATGCAAACATGATACTGATCCAGCATTAGCAGCTGTTTCTAGACAACGTTAGAATATTCCACATCTATAAACATCCATTACTGATTCACAGGCAGAAGCCCATGATTTAATGCAAAATGCACTTTCCCATCATCACCAAGGTTCCAACAAGTGGCCCCAATTTAGGCTGCCCAATATTTTTGCCCAAATCTTGAAAAAGTTGAGCCATCTTCTCAATGTGATCTTTGTTACAGTTCTATACTTTTTTAAAAGGGAGAACATTGTGCATTGATACAGTAAAAATATAAAGTCAATATAGGGAAAAAAAACAAACAAACCTAAACCCTGTTTCAAAAGCAAGAGCTCCCTAAAATCTCTAAGGCAGGTGATTTCTTTTTTGTTTGTTCTTTCATCAACTTCCAGGGAGACTGCCAAACAATAATGCTCACCCCAGGATTATTTCAAGACTCACCCAGAGGTAAAACTATGTCCCTACCTAATGGACCCTAGACATATGAAGCCTGTCAGGAGAACACCATAAATCGTGGCGATGGGAAGGGAGGGGACTGGGAGAGCAACACAAATCCTTTGCACTTAGGAGAAAGAGTTATTTAATACATCAGGGAAGTGCATTTAATAAATGAAGTCAGTGACTTGAACAAGTCATATTCGATCTATACAGAGGTTACTGAACTTTCTTTAAAAAGTCATTTTTATGCTAGTTGCTTTTCTTATGAAATTTTCTACACCTCCAGTGTATGAAATGGATGTGTAAGCAGCTGATTGAGAAATGGCTAAGGTCAAAGGGAATAAGGAAAGCAGAAGGTCTAAAAACAGGCTGTCTATTTTTCCGCCAGAGTTCAAGAGGCTCCATATGAAGTGGGCATGACATATTAATGTTTCTGTCTTTTGTTTAATTTGCTTTCAAATAACTGATACTTGGGCAGTAGTAAGTATGGAATGAGTCCTGTTGCTGGAATTATAAAGATGAACTCGCCCCTTCTAATTTCATTCATGGGCCAGCCTTTCATCTTTAAAGGTAGAATGAAGAATAGCTGATCTGGAGACAAGCAAAATGTTAATCAAAGACTTGGAGGAATCAAACATTGCCTAAAATAACAAGACATGGAAGTTTCAGGATGTAAAAGCTAGAGAAGAGCAAAGAAAAGGGTGACAATATAGAATGAGGTGACTCTTTGGGGGCAAAAAAATAAAGCAGAACATTCAGCAAGTATATCAATATATAAAAACCTCACTGCTAATATGGAAAATGTTTTTGAATCCCTTCCCTTTCTGGATCCCTTACATTTTAAGCTGTGATAGTCTCAGGGTTATTTTGTCACAAGAAAAAGGATTACATCCTGGTCAAATCAACATATGAGTTTGCTGCTCCATCAGGAATTTAATTGAAACTTGGAACACACAGTGAGGTTTATCAGATAAGCTTGTGCCAAATTTAAGATTTATATCTACTCCAAAAGGGATGCTATAGCTTCTATGAAAAACTACGCCCTTCATCTTCAGATGTGATAATGCTTGATATGATGCTTTTGGACTTAGAAACACAACCCACATTTGGGAAAACAAAACATAAAAACTTTGAATATGGCAAAAAAAAAAATTGCTAGATTTTAGAAGATTGGAAAAAGCCACAATTATTTTGCATGATGTAGTATGCATTGATAGAAAAAAAAAATAGAAATCCAAGTACTTGGAAACGTGTGTATTTGTACATTTATGTGGAAATTATTCCCTAAATGACTTGAAATAATTGCCTCTTGTGCCTCATATTAACTTGACATATTTTTTTTTGTCAAGTCATGGTTCTTTTTCTAGTATCTGAAAATATGCCAAACTAAATGTCATTGCTTCCATAAGGAAGATTTAAAGTTCCTTTTGGAGCAGATAGAAGCCTCAAATGACAAGCAGGTTTATCCGGATAATGAAAGTCCCTCCTGCAGGTACGACTTACCTCAGAACAAGGTCAGACATCCCGGTAGAGAAGAGCTACGATTTTTTGACTTGACATTCCTTGGTATTTCCCTTTGTTATTTCTGTATCATCATTTTGTGGCGGAGAGAGCAAGGCAAGCTCTTGCTTTCAGGTATATCTGGCTGGTGGCCCTGTACACCACAGAGAGCTGCTGCGGATCTCACTTTATGAAAAGCTTCTATTTGACTTTAATGCTGTTAAGTATTTGCAGGGGCAAGTTTTGAAGCCTCTCTTTAGGCCAAACTCTCGCTGAAAAGTTTGCCCCATCCTCCTCCTGGAACGACTCTAATCTAGCCTTTTAGCTAAATTTTAGCAGCTACACACTGCAGCAGAGGGGCTGGTGTGGTGCCAGAGAGGCGGGAGGCCTAGTCTAGGCCCCATTTCTTCATGTCCATAGTTTCTGAGGGAAGCCTAAGATGTGAAATGACTGAAGGAGTCAGCGATGGGGATTTTTTTTGCACTTATTCAACAAACTTGTATTGTTTACCTATTAGAGGGTATCTTTGTTCTTAGGATGGCCCTAACAAAACACCAAAAACTGGGTGGCTTAAAAACTACAGAAATTTATTTTCTCACTAGTTCTGGGGAATGGAAGTCCTAAATAAAGGTGTCAGCAGGGTTATAATCCCTCTAAAACCTTCAGGGGAGAATCCTTCCTTGCCTCTTCTAGCTTCTAGTGGTTGACAGCAATCCCTGACATTCTTTGGCTTGTAGAGCCATCACTACAATGTCTGCCTCCATCTCCACATGGCCTCCTCTCTTGCCTCCAACCTCACATGGTGCTTTCCTTTCTGCCTCTTCTCTCCTTTTATGGACACCAGTCATATTGGATTAAGGGCCTACCCTACTCTGGAATAACCTCATTTTAATTATCTAATTCCGTCTGCACTGACCCTATTTCCAAATGCATTCACAAACCTGGATTAAGAACTTCAACATGGCTTTTTTCGGGGGTGGAAGGACACACAATTCAAACCATAACAGAGGGCAAAAGCAGTTCTGGGCACTAGGAATACAAAATCACAGAGTCATGCTTCCAATTTTCAAGATGTTTAATGGAGAAGAAGCCAGAACCGGAACACCCTACTCTGGAGGTCTCAGAAATGCTACCAGCTTCCCTCTTGGGTCACCACCACCCTAGGACCAAGGGAGGAAGTTTTTATCTCAGTGAAAAACAGTTTCCTGTGTGCCAGCATTTCCTTGCTCCCTGGCTTATTGTTCTCTCTTGCCTTGGCTTCACACAGTGGCAAATACTGATGGTTTAGAGACACTTCTAAACAGCATTGAGGAATTTAAGGATATAATCTATGTATGTTACATAAATAACATAAGTGTATTTTCAGATTTTCAACGAACTTAGCAGAAATTTCAGAGCCATTCTCCCTCAGGCACATTTCTTTAATCTTATGGAATCTTCTAGTATTTGAAAAATGACTCTTTCTCAGACTGTCCTCAGTCTCAGCCACAAGGCCAGCCACCACTGAGAACTTCTTGCTCTGTCCTTTTGCTCCTCTCTTCAGCTCCCATTTCTTGATATTTTAATCACAAGTACCTGAACCTACTTGCACTTGCCCATTGTCCACTTGTATTGCTTCCTTTCTGGAGGTTTTTCCTAGTCCCTCTCCAACCCAGTGCCTTTGAACTTTCATGACTTATGCCTGCATTTACACAGCAACTCCAGCAGATTTCTATCACAGGTTTCAAACACTAAGAATGACACTGATGTGGAAACTCAGCCACACTGCTTAGAGGAACTCCCTCAATATACGCATTCGCCCAATTTAGGGAAGTAAGCCTTCTCTGACAAAGAAAGAGGAAAATGACCTCTTTTAAACTAAAGTATTGAAAATGTCTACTTATTCTCATTCCAAAGGGGAAAAAGAAAAAAAAAAGAGTCATAAAGAAAATAAAAGATCTCCTCTTATAACCCTTCCATTAAATGAATGGACAATACTGGGATAATAATGTTCAGTATATTCATAAGAAGACAAAAGGCCGCTTTTCTGTAAGACTCCCTTGTGAGAGGCCCTTTGGCAATGTGTGGATTTTCTAAATGTATAAGGGCCAATTTCTTTATGCAGGTCTTCAAGGGTCATTTCATTCCTTCTAGCATATCTTCCCTATCCATTTTCATCTTTTCCTTCGAATTAAATATATGTTTATATACACACTTTTTTTCCAAATATAAATTTGAAATGGAAGGTAAGTCCCATATTACCTGAGGTTTAAATTGGGGAAAAAATCTTTAAGTAGTGCTGGTCAGTTCTGGGTCCCAGGAAGCACCCAGGGACTAGCAACATTAACACCTCTTGGGCTAAAAAACTAGGAGAAGGAATTATGTTACCAAAACCCTGTGGAAAATGGACTCATGGAAGAAAGTCTGCCCAGTAGAAACTAATTATGAAGAAACACAACTGTCAAGATGCAGTGCTGAAGCAGGGAAAAGCAGGGAAGAAATGCCCTGCCTTTCCTTCCCTCCCACCATTAATCTCCTGCCTGTGCCCCTCAGTGACCAAATCCAATCAGTAACCTGCAGCAAAGGAGCTACTGCAGAGGTTAGCCTCCTGAGGCACAGGGCAGGGAAGAGAAAGCCAAGAATGAAATTGAGGTGAGGCATAAAGAACAACCAGCACCAAACTTTCCTGTTAAATATTTTAGAAATTAGAGTGCATTTAACCATAAGGTATATAACTAATTTTCAGGAGTTTTGAGAAAGCTGCTATGTGGAAGGCTGGACTAAGTATTAGATACACATATTAGAAAAGAATACAGGCTTTGAGTCATATAGATGAGCATCTTAAGACTGACTATCTCATGTACTAGTTTTAGATTTTGATAAATACGCTGAAACCCAGTTTGAACAACGAGTAAAATAATTCTGACATCGTAGGGCTTTCAAAAAAATCACATTACTTCTTGCATCTCATTCATTTCTTTTCCTATTTTTTCTTGTGAAAAGCCTGACCTTCTACTTCTACTCTCATGTCTCAACCTCCATTTTATGTTTTCCACATCTTTACTTTGGTTTTATTCCAAGTCATTTCTTTAGCTTTATAGTCCAAATGTAAATTCTTTCTTCATCTGTGTCTAATATGCTGTTTAAACTTTCCAATGAGTTTTTAATTCCAATAATTATAGTTTTAATTTTAAGAATTTCTGCTTTTTAATCAAATCTGCCTTATCTTTGTAATTTATGTCAATTCTAGGGCTTGGTCTTTTATTTCCTCTTGTGTTTGGTTATTTTTGTTGTTGTGAGTTCAGGATTGATGAAACTTTTTCTGTGAGAATATTCCGAGTCTTTGTTTGTGAGTGTATTCCTCCAGAAATTATTTGCATTTATTTATGCCATCGCTCAGCTGTCATTACCAATCATTGGTGACGTAAATTCAGAGCACAAGCCCACATTAAGTCCTGCTTCTATTTGTGAATTTCCAAGAGATGGTTTTTTCAGCTGTTTGCAAGCTTGTTGAGTTTTGTTTTTGTTTTTTGCCCCCTCACCAAGATAAGATACAGTCAATTTTTCTTGCTGAAAACCTTTCAAGACATATTTGTTTTGTTTTGTTTGTTCTGTTTCTGACAATTTTGCCAAGGACACTTTGGAGTTCCAGCTTTATGTGAAGTCTCTGGCCCAATTCTCCATCTTTTTGGGAGTCTTAGGCTTTGTCTCTTACAACTACATATAATTAATATCAAAGTCCCTGTTCAGATAGTTCTAGAAATTACCTATATGGCAGCCACCGCTCCTTCCTCCAGATTCAGGTTTTAACTATGTTTGACCTATCTTGCCAACTCAGCAATGTGAGTGAGTATGGGTGTGTTTGCACATTTTGCTCGGTATTTTAAAATGTTTTTCCACAGATGCGTTTTATAGGCTATTTACTGCATATTTACAGGATATTTTATAGGATATTCTCAGAAACATTAAACCCATCTTAAAGGATTTTTTGGAAGTAAAAAATGAATTATGTATACAAAAACCATAAAATGTAGTTCCTACTCAATAGATATCATTTTACTTCTCTATACATATTGTTAGGAAGTGTGCAAGAAATGCACAATGATGAATCACTGGTTACTATTACTTCAAAATATAATGAGTAACTTGTATCTGCTATTGTGGGAAATTGCGTGAAAACTTGGATCCTGCTTGATTTTACTTAGATGGCACCACATAGCTAACTGCAATACTGCTCCCCTCATAAAAAGGTTCACTAACACAAACACCAACAATAGTGATCAGGACATTGGATATTTTTTGGTGCATCTTTTGAAAATGAACATTCTGGTTTACCTTTTTCAATTTACATATTTTATTGTTTTCTAAAAATTAGTGTGGAAGCAAAACCATATAGAAGTAACCTGAGATATGTTATTCTGTTAGATTCCTATGCAGGAAAGTGTGGCTTCCCCTTAAAAGAGAAGAGTTAACTTCTGAGGAAGCTACCACAAAATTTCTATCAGTAGGCAAGGTAAGCCTGAACCAGAACAAGGTAAGGCCAGGAGCAGGATGCAATTTCATCATGAAAATGACTAAAGCAGGACTTAAAGTGAATTGAACCTCTGGTCTAGAAAGTGAATGTCCTGTTAAAGCCGACTACAGATGCCAGCTACTTATTGATCCAGGTCAAACATTGATTATCTCGTGTCTGTTCAGTCCCCTGATTTCTATCTACTGGAATTTTGAGTTAGTTATTTTGGTAGTTAAAATTCTTTTCAATCTGAATAGCTATTTAACTGTTATTCTATATACATTATATACAACAATTCCAAAAATGTGCCAAATGATATATATTTTCAAACATATCAGTTAAATCTTAATGTTGATAAAAGTAATTTTTATTCAATCTGGTGGGATTCTCATATACACGCTCACACCATCTTAACCAATTTTAATCATGAACTTGTCCTGATAACTTACCACTTTTGTTTCTCTATTAGAAGCAAATGTCACTGTGTGCTTTTGGGTTTGAAACATCCAGGGCTTTCTTTTACTTTCAAATTTAGGGTCCTGCTATACTCCAGTTTGGGTCAAGCTTACTGTCCATGAATGCAATCGTTATGTCATTATATTATAAGAAGCTAATTGTATTGCTTGTGCTAATGAATTATTCATGGTATAATCACGTAAAGCCATTCCACAGTGATACTTTATTTTGCATACTAATTTGTACATGGTGCATTTTTCACATTTTGATCTAGAGATGATCTCAGATGATGACCTGTTTATGGATATAGGGATTTTCATTGACCTCAATATTCTTCTTTTCTCTAAACATTGTTCCATAATACATATATTTCACTAGGTTGGTATAGTTAATTCACAGTCAGGGCCCTGCTAATAATTTATTTTAAGGTCCTCCAATTATTGTTTATTAACAGATTTTCAAGAGAATATTTTTCAACATTGTTTTACCAAGGACATTCCAAATAGCAGACATCCCATCCTTCATTTTTGCCTTCTAACTCACTCTTCCCAAACTCCCCAACTCTCCGCAGTTTTGCCCAATCCTTGGAATTTTCATTTAATTACTCTTCTCATTTGCACCATTTTCAATGCATAAGAATGAATCACTTATAGATAATACTAGATCTTTAAACACAGAGTAATGATTCACCATTACCCAGTAACAGTGTATTCTAGCCGGTCTCCCAGATTACTAGATTAATTTTTCAACAACTGCTGATTATAGCATGTGCTTCCTTTCAACAAAAATCTGCTGTGGCTTATTACTCACTACCCCCATTGAAAGAGCTCTGTTTAGCTTTCAAATCATCCCTAAGTAATCCACTCTGCTTAGTGATCTTATTTCATGTTTCATTCCATTAAACCTGTCTACCTATTGCGCTAGAAACATAACAGATTCATATCAATACCTACACCTTTGTTTACCCTACCTGCAATTTTCTACATTTACTACCACCTACATGACACTTGCCATTCTCTCAATGTTCAGCATAAATGTGATCTAGTTTGTGAACCTTTGTCTGACCTCTGCAGCCCTCAATAATATTCCATGATTCACCTTAGTAATCATTCTGTATACGTCAGCATTTTGTTATATGCTTCCTTGTGTTTTTTAATTTACTCTTGTTTCATATGTTTTAATATTACTTTCCTAACTAGATTATAAATATTTTGAGAGCCGGAGTCATACTTTATATTAATTTGATTTCTCCCTTTGAAGGGATGCATAAATTCTCACTACCCAGTAGAATCTAACACATCATAAGTGCTTATAACCATTTATTTTATTTGACTGATTATTAATACAGGTCATGGCAGATGTTGACATGTACATAATACCATTAAAGAGGATCCAAATGACCTAGCTGTATTTCAGTTTGTTTGTGGTACTCTAAGTAAAGTTGTTTATCATAAAATGGGATAGTGATTTTATTCGTGAAAGTCCAGATCAGGAAAACTATTTGACCTATCTTTCCTGAAATCAGAAATATCTAGCATCAACCTTTTGAATGTAAGGTTGCTTTGGCTGCAATCTCTGCTATCCATTTGATTACAGGGATGGTTTTAGTTCATCTGGCTAGCTGGCCAGGTGTCCTTTTCATTCCTGGATGCTGAAATTGTGAGAGAGATTCGAGAGGATGCGCATCTCATTTGGAAGAGGAGAGTCATTCTATAGTCAAGAGTATAAAAGGAGCCGCACTTCCTTGCTACCATATTTTAGGAGCCAATAGCAATAATCAGTATTTTGACACATTAAAAGTAGTATCTATGCCTAGCTTTGTCACACACTTGCAAGATTTTTTTTTTTTTTTTTTTTTTTTTGATCCTTGGGTTTCAATTTCAATGCCTTAAATTAATGGAGAGATGATTTTAAAACAGTAAAGTTTCCTTGAAGATATGCAAGAGATAGATTGCAGATTCCATCAAGAGAAGTTAGAGACTATGTCTGTTTTATTCCTACTTCTGTTCCCAGAGCAATGCACAGTGGCTGGCACCTAGTAGATGCTCAATAAATGTTTCTTGGATACATCAATGCATGAAGATGTGAGAACATAAATATAAGTGTAGTCCAAGTGTTGCAGACTCTAAACACACTGAGTACAGAGAAGTCTCCATTGATATTAATATCCTATATTTATTTCCTGATCCACCTTTCTGTTTCTGTAGGAAGTCAGGTGTTTTGTAGAGTTCCCCTCTCCAAATACTCTGACACTCTCTGGGGGTTACTTGTCAGTCCTTGTTGCTGGCTAGCAAGCCAGGGCTCTCATCTCTGTCTCCTTGTTCCATGGAAAAAATGCTCTAAGGTTAAAATTTCTATTTCCATGGCTGCTGCTGTTACAGTCACTGGTTCACTAGGAATATCTCCCATGCAAGGTGTCTATGAAACTGAGACTGTGTTTCCATGCATGAAGGTGAAGGGGGCTTGGGTAGTAAAATAGATGCTCATTCTTATTAAGCTCACCTAGTGGTCCCATGACAATTTTGCTCAAGCCCAAAAGGTTAGGGCACTCAGTGTCCCAGGACTCTCATGCAACCCATTTAGCTTGGAACTAGAATCCTGATGGTCCAAGCCCTAGCAGTTCCTCCAAGGCCACATCTAGGCCAAGGCTCTTCTCCTATCACCATCCTTCCCACCCACCCCAAATGGAGGATCTTGCATTCCCAATGGCAACGAATTCAGAACTGGCACTGCCTAAAATGCAGAGATATTTTTTCTCTCTACCTGGAAAACCTGCCATGCCTAGGCTGTGATTCAAGGACTAAACCCTCACTGCCACCCATGCAAAGCAAGAAGGACAATGTTCCTTCTCTGTATACTCAACCAGGGGCCCAGTTGAAGCTCAAGTTCCAGAGTGTTATCCTGTTGTTTAGTTTGATGGTTCTTTCAATTAACATGCAACTTAGGGTTGTATGGTCCTCTTCCTTTAATCAGCTGGCAAACTATGACATTTATTAGGTACCCACTGTATAACACCAGATTTTTTCACATATGTGACCTCACTTAAACTTCATAAATCCCCACAGCATTGTTAATCCCCTGTTCAGATACTAGATCTGGGGCTCAGAACATCTAAGTGATTTTTCCATGTTCCCAGTAAAAAAAGAGTCAGAGGTACAATTCCAATCCCGGATGAACTCTAGAATCCATACTTTCCTGCCTTAATATAAGATAATAAATCAGAATATTTAACATTAATAGGAAAAAAACCCTGAATTCTCAAATTCTAAACAAGCATCTTCTAAAAAGAATCATCGTCATTGTCATTATCAGGAAGAAAAGTAGATCAATTGCTTCGATGCACTTGGCTTACTGCTTTAAGAGAATTAATAGATTGATTCCCTTGACTACGGTTGTAGAATCACTAAAAGGGCATTGAGAAAACCAGTTTATTTTTTAGGGCTTTTCCCCCAATGATTTTAAAACTTAATCTTTACTAGTACCTTCTAAAACTTTTCGTTCAATCCTTATGATTTAGATTAAGCTGGAAAGGAATTTCTCTTTTAAAATCTGAATGATCCTGTGGAAGATTAAAGTAAATATATTTTTTCTTTAACTTCAATTTAAACTTTAAGGCATTTCTTTTATTTAAATGATATTGATCCATCATCAAACATACCTTATGTTTGGATTGTTTGGATTATAGTCAAGTAGAGCGTGAGGTCAACTCAACTCAACTCAACTGAGCCTTTCTGGCTAGACCTATGTGTAAGGAGAAAAGAGAGTGAAATGGGGAGAACAGCTTAATTATGGTGATTGGTTACCTGGAAAAGATGGAGATAGCATCGTCAGATTTAGCACATAAAAACACAGGATGGCCAGTTAAATTTGAAATTCAGGTAAACAATGAATAATTTTTTTGTATAAGTACGTTCCAAATATTGCATGAAACACTTTTGCTAAAAAAAAAATCTATTGTTTATCTGAAATTCAAATTTAACTGTATCCCTATATTTTATCTGGAAACCTTACATGTAGACTCACATAGAACAAATATTTTGTTTTGAGATCCAATTGCCACATGTCTTTTACACAGACTGGCAGGCTCTTCCTGAGTTAAAAGTAGGGGTTTAATATTAAGGCTGTCTTTTTTCACTGCCTAATAGTAACAAGCTACTGATAGCCAGCCATTGCCAAATTCTCATTAGTTTCTAAAAGTCTGGAAATACATTTAGAAAAAAAAAAAAACAGCTTGCTTTTGGAGAGGTCATCTATCCAATAACCTCAATTCCCAGGAAC
>JAQZBX010005558.1:29293-56126 GCA_029593785.1 Cabassous unicinctus
GGCAGGAAATTACAGTTACAAGGTGGGCAGAGCTGCAGTGCAGACTAGCTTCCATGCAGCTGCATGGAAGACAATCGGGAGGAAAACGAAACAAAATACCATATTAAGAAACCACCATAAAGATTCAGAAAAAACTATACCAAAATGGCATTAGTGGTTATTTCTCCATAATGAGATTATAAGTTCTGTTTATTTTCCCCTTTTCATTTTTTAATATTATCTAAACTCTTTATATGTTTACAATCCAAAAAGGCATTAAAGATATTTTCATAAAATAGAATTAATTCTTCCCCTGAATCTCCCAAGAGAGTGCTGTTCTCATATCTATAGGAACATTTACCACACAGTAATTATAAGCAAAATCTTTGTCTGTCTCCCCCGACTAGATTGTAAGCCTTTTTGGGGGGTGTAGGGTTAGTGTCTTTGCATCCTTGTAGCCCCAGTGATAAGCATAATATGTAGCATGTCAATGAGAAAAGTCAAAATGCATAGTGCGAAAAAAAAGCATAGTGTTTCTGTGACCAGTTAGACATATAATGCTCCCTGCCTCAGTTTCCCTGGGGCAGCACTGTTTTGCATCTATATCTACACTGCCTGTCTCTATCATTGTTCATTATAATGTTGACTCTGAACCTTTGGTATAAATTATAATTAGGTCTGCATTCTCTGTTTCGGAAAGCACAGAGGAGTATAATTCATTCCTGCAAAGTTTCCATTGAAATGGCTGGCATCTATGGTTTAACCATTTTGGCTTAAAGGAAGAAACATCAGTAATTTTTGAAAATTCTCTTATGTGGAACCCCTCATTTGCTCAGAGTTCTGGCTATGTCTGTTAATTAAGGGTGATGGGCCAGGGAGATGAGACATTACTTTTCAGAGTTGCACTACAGAGACAAAACACCATCTGTGGTTTATTGGCTGCAGAAGAAGACCATGCACTATGTTCTAGAAGAAGAAATGATGGATTTCTATATGTGATGTTTTATGTGGTAGCTATAAAGCATGAGCATCTTTGCAAATAAATTAAAATGTGGAAAATGCCAAAGCTCTTCTCTTCATCTGACCTATTCTTTCAAGGGTCGCTTCTCAAACACAGCACAGAAGGACTGAATAAGTTCTTATAATGCTACTCTTTTCAAATTAGCATTTATAAATGGAATCAAATCATGTCTCTCTCTTCCTAATGTGTTGGATTAATCTGTGTTTGTGTTAAAACTAAGGCTATTTAGCCAGGGAGATATAGTGGCAAATATATCTGGTAAGAATAATATAATTCAGCATATATTATTTTTGTTTTATAAGTGATTTTGAAGTACATTTTAGTATCTTACAAAGGACTCTCGATGTGGGACAAGAGTGTTGCTTTATCACCGCTGCATTAATGGAAAGCAGTTTTCCTAGCTTTACCATAAATGCTCCAGGGGCTTGCCCTGGAGAGTCTCTTAACCCCAAGAGGAAGCCATTCAAAATTAAACTGCACATTAGGAAATTTTTCACTACAATCAACTCAAGTATCAGTACAAATGAGCAACAGAACTAGCACTGTTAAATCAATCCACAGATAATTTTCTACTTTAGCCATTAAATTTGACTCCATTTGCACATCTTTAAAGTTAAATTCAGTGCTGAAGTTATTTGATTTATCTCTCAGCTCTTATTCTCTTTCAACTCCTTGAAGGTAATGCTGAAAGAAAGAAAAAAACAAAACAGAAAAGTAAGTCCCAAGCAGGCAGAAAGAGGAAGAAGGAAAATGTGGAATAGCAATGATTAATCCCTGGATATCTATATTTAATAATGAATAGGAGATACTTTCAACTTTCAACTAATAAAACAAAACCATCCCATAAGCAGCAAACCTGAGATACTCAACTGTAAAAGGTGATAAGGCTATAAGAGTGAAGAACTTTTGGAAAGGTTTAGAATACTGCATTGAATTTTGGAATATCTAGACTAATGTGTTTTTTTAAAAGTGGAAATTATGGAATATCTTCCTAATGTTTTAAGGAAGCTATGAGGAAGATAGTGAAAATTTACCTACACCATTCTCCTTTGTGTCACTCACAAAGACATAATAAGCCTTTTGTATTCCACTTGAAAATTGTCAGATATGTGGTGTGTAAGCTGTAATGCCCCTGCTTGAACCACCACTAAATGGTAAGCCTCATATGTCACTGCTCAGAAAACAGTAAGGCTGTTCCACAGGAAACATTATGGCACCCAAGATTTTGGCCAACAGCAAATTTATTTGCTAATCACATTCTGAGTAGGGAGTAACTTTTCCCACCATTGGGAATTTAAAGCACTCTTCAGACACCACTCTAAAGATGAGAATGCTGATCCTACAACCACCAAAGGACGTATGTATAGCACTGATTGCCATACAGCCTCTCCCCAAACTCTCTAAGAAATATTGAAGAAAAACAAATCCTCAATAAAAATCAAGAGCAGCGATAAATACTTAAAAACATTACTAGGGGTAAGTGCATATGAAGATTAAGCTTGATTATTAATAAGGCTCTGAAAGAAAAGATTCTATATCCTAAGGCAGACATTTTAAAGCAAAGGATAATAGGAAAAACCTTATTCCTTCAGCCATGCTGATTAATGATTATCACCAGTTTCTTACCCGAGAAGAAGTGGAGGGCCACACTCCAATTCTCCTATCTGCATAGATTTTACCATATCCAAGTATGGTAAACTCTATGTAGCTCTCATTACCAACCTTTGGGACAGTCACAATCATCAAATCCATTTGTCCTCTTCATAAAGTCCTGAATTAAAGAACCCACCACTGGGGTTTCATGGACAGGTATCTAGAGCAATAGACCCGACGAATATTTACTGAATGATTGAATCTTGAATTTAATAGGCCCCCAAACTAGTCATGATTCTGATGTTCTGAATGGAGAAAAACAGGTTAAAAAGTAATCCTTACAGGGAAACGGGTGTGGCTCAATCGATAGAGCTCCCATTTACCATATGGGAGGCCCCAGGTTCGCTTCCGGGGGCCTCCTTGTGAGGGCAGACCGGCCCGCGTAGTGTGGTGGGCTGATGCTGCAAGACCTCACAGCAAGGGGGAGATAAGCAGACACAGAAAAAGCACACAGCAGATGGACGCAGCAAGGGGGGGGGATACATAAATAAATAAATAAATCTTAAAAAAAAAAAAAAAATGTAATCCTTACAGAATTCTTCGTAACAGTGCTTATTTTGGGTTCTGGTCTTTGCTTTTGGATAAGTCTCTATAGAGAGCTCATCCCTCATGGCCAGTTCAGCCTGGCTCAATTTAATGTCCAGTAGAGGGTTCCCTGAGAGACTGATTTAGCTCCAGAGTCCTTTTGGCCCACTCTATTGGCAGGGTTAAAGAGTTCAGATAGGTTCACCTTGAATTTTTCAGCTATCCCCAGACTTCCTGGGCCCCGAAGAATTCTTTTGATCAGGAAAACTTAGCAGGTGATTTAGAACTACTTGTTCCACTGTATTCCAAATGAATCTTTTAAGTTGAGAAAGTAAGAAATTTTGATATCATATCTGATACTCTAAAATGAATTGAAAATTAATCTGCTTATTTTACGATTATGTCTATATTCTTAAGTAATTATTTTAACTTATTGTCTTCAGTAGTAGTTCATCTACACTTAAGGGTTTCTCAGTCTTGGTACTATTCATATGTTGAGCTGAATAATTCTTAGTTGTGGGAGGTTATTCTGTCTATTGTTTAATGTTTGGCAGCATACCTGACCTTTACACCTGGATACCAGTAACACACCCCTTCTCACCACTGGCCAATTATGACTATATAAAAAAAAAAATGTCCCCAGACATTGCCAAATGTCCATGGAGCAGAGGTGGGCGAGAGAATGCTTGGTTGGGAATTACTGGTCTACATCAAACATTGCTAAATGAGTTTATTAGAAGTTATTTTAAAACATAAAAATTTACCAGAATCAATCTTTGATCTAGTCTGTTGCCCTGAAAATACCATAAAAATGCTGTATTTCATTTTGGTCCAAAATAATGAAATAGGACATTTTCCTAATGTGTACACAGTTTTAGATGGCATATTCTACACTAAAAAAGACAAGAAAAGAATCAAGCTAAAAGTGTTCTTTCCAATCTGCTTAACTGTTGTTCAAGAATGGGCAGAAACCCACAAACTTCAACCAGGAAATTGAATTTCTTTGTATAAGGGTTTGACAGAAAAATACATATGATATTCATTGATGAAGTAAAGTGGCAGAAAAATCTCTGTGTTATACTGAAGGCATAAGGATTAAACACTAATGATTAATCCTTATTATTGGTAGATTCAATAAGGAACTCTCAAACAGTGGATCTAATCATTAATTCAGAAATACCCAAGCCATTTATGGGTTAAAACAAGATACTAGGTACAGATCTATGAGCTGTTAACATTGTCTGTTTTAATAAAACATAGCAGAACGTACATTACCAAATTTTGCTCCTTCAAAGTTGTAGTCATCTTATCCACAAAACTGTCATGGACCACTTTCCCAAACATTTTAGACCTGGAATAACTTTCAGGTTGAATTGCAACAGTAAATCATTCTTGTTTAGAAGAGCATCTTCTTAGTTCAACTGGGTTTTTATCTACCAGATTTGTTTCCCACATTTAAATCCACATTTAAAATTTAAATTTTGCTATCACTATAAATATTCAGAAAATGCTTAGTTTTCCAAGAAAATTCAAAAGGAGGATCCAAAAATATTTTTGAAAAATGATAACATCTTTGAAATAAATATAAGATTCCTCCAAGGTGACTACTCTGAGGAAAACAATATGCCTTTGGATTCAGTTGGGTATGTTTGTATTTTTAAAAAATCTTCTTAATTATTTTACAGTTCCAAACTATAGAGTCTATGATCCACTATCTAAAAATTCTCTGAAAACAGAAAAGTTTTCTTTATAAAATTGTAGCTAATATTATTAAATCCAAATAACAGTAATGATCTTTTGCACTACTAATTAACTTAAATAAAAAGCAGCATAGTATATTGGATAAAATCATGGGCTTGATAGTTCAATTGCCAGGATGCAATTCTGACTCTGTCATTTATTCACTGTATGACTTTGAATAATTCTTAGTTGTGGTAAAATGGGCTTACTAATAGTCTCAACCTCATTGTTGTAAAGATTATATGAGTTAATATGTATAGAGCTTTAAGAGTAGGGTTTGGCACTTGGAAGTACTCAATATATGTTGATTATCACTGTTAATGCTTCACTTCTCAGGTCTCTTTTTATTTGATTTGATCCAGTTCCCTAAAAACTTCAATTTCCTGGACCAAGGAAGTCGCCTATAATTTCTTTAACTCTGTTAAGAAATAAAAAATTTGAACCCCAGAGATTCTCTAAAGCCATGCTTTTATCTCTTGATTTGTCTTTATTGTCTCTTGGGATCATATCTTTCCTTTGCATTTTACAAGTTCTCTTTCAATCACTACTTACTTTCATTGCATATTAAATCATATTGACAATACATGGAAATGAAATTCATTGGCACAGAAGAAAGGGTTTAAACTTATCATTGCATGGATAATAGAAAGGAAAGGGGATTATTTTGTGTGATATGAATCAAGCATGGTGAAAAGAACGTAACATTCCCTTATAGAAGTAGGCTTCCATTTAAGAATTGATAATGTTTAAATTCTTTAAGAATCAATTTCTTTGCTACTCTTAATGATACTATATTTTCTTTTTAATTTCACAGTATTCTTTGAGTGCATTTTTTTATGGTGGAGTTCCAGGTTCTGTGTTCTTGAGTAATTTCTTAATCTTAACATATTTATCAACTCCAATACAGGAAAACTCTTTTCATCATTCAATATGCATTGATAAGTGCAATGTAACAGTAATATTTTAAACATTATCAATGACATATTGAAATGAACTTCTTGAGATCAATTCTTCTTAATCCAAGAGATACTGAACACACATGTAAAGGTGTGACAGTTTGAAGTTCTTCTATGAATCCCCAAAAGAAAAAGGTTGTTTTTGAACTAATCCATTCCTGTGGGTGTGGGACCCTTTTGATTGAACAACATCAATGAGGTGTGACACAGACTGGGTTTCCTCCCTCTTACTGGAGCTTTATATAAATGGAGACACAGAGAGAGAGACATGGAAAAAGGAAACTAAGAGAGCTCCCGGAATCTGGAATGAATGGAGCACAGAGATACAGAAAGAAGCCTCCGAGGGGCTGTGCCCACATTTCAGCTCAAGGCTGAAGAGATGAGCCAAGCCATATGCCTGATAGCTGAACTTCCAAAGAAATCAGAGCAGCCGAGACTGAGAGAGGAGGCCCAGAAAGAGACAAGCCCTATGCTGGTCACCCACAGCTGGGCTCCAGGAGAGACTGAGCTGGAGGGGAAGGCAGGGACCTCTGCAGAGATTGGCCACCATCTTGTTTTACCACCTGGCAGGACCCCCAGGATCACCAGTAGCTGATTCTGGTGAGAAAGCATCTCTGCTGGTGCCTTGATTCGAACATTTCATGGCCTTAGAGCTATAATCGTTTACCTTAAATGAAATTCCCATTATAAAAGTCAATCCATTTCTGGTACTTTGCATTGGCAGCCCTTTAGCAAACCAAGACAATATGTATATTTATCAAATATGGAAAATTATAACCTAGTAATAGTCAGAACCTCTTGGCTCACTAGTTATTTCACTCAGACAGACAATTGTTTTAAAATCTAGAAATGAACTATAAAAATAATAAAAAGACTAATGTAGAAAATAAGATGAGAAAAATTTCAAGAATGAGTTTATAAAGTGTCATTAAGGAGGAAACACAACATAGTCTTATTCTGCTTCCTCATTACCGTAAGCCATTTTATTGATGAACTCTCTTTGATTCTAAGGATGGCAACCAATTTAAATTATTTTTGCAGGCAAAACTTCCAGGATGTTGGCAATTTTTCCTATTGGGTGACTTCTTCAAAGATCCATCTCAATCAAATTTAATTTTAGTAAGCTCTTCATGTGAAAGTAACATAAGTTCTCACGGTGTGAGAAAATGTTCAAATCATTTAATCATATATTTGTACAAAAGAGTAATTATCAAAGCAGAATTTAGAACAACTTGAACTGGGCAAAGCCTTGAAGGATTTGGGGCTTGTGGCTGAATGCTGCCTCAAGGTAGTTATAAAGATAGAGAGGTAGAAATTGATGGAGAAGTTCCAAAATTTGTACCTAATAAGGCATGAAGCTATGCGCCTGTGCATTGTCTCTATGCACTGTTCTCCTCCCCAAAGCTCCAGAAAAAGAGAGAATTAAATTACTCATGAACCTGCACAATTTAATGATGTTCTCATCCCACAGGACATCCTTTCAACTTGATTTTACCTAATTAAAAAATGATACAGAAAAAAACATATCTGGTAAGGGATTTAGGTCTAGAACATGTAATCTAGAATACTTAGAATATTATAGCATAATTAAAAGACAACAATCACTTTTAAAAATGAGCACAAGATTTGAATAGACAACTTGCCAAGAAACAGATATAGATAGTAAACAAGCAAATGGAAAGATGTTCAACACAATTAGTCATTTAGTAAATGCCAATTGTAGTGAGACATCACTGCACACATGCTAGACTGGAGAACATTTTAAAAACTGATAATACCAAGTGCTGGGGAAGATGTGGAGCTTCTGGGACTCTAATGCATTGTACAGTTTTTCATTCATCTGTACAGTCCTTTTGAAAAACAGTTAAACATACACTTACAATATGACCAAGAAATACCTTTTCTAAGTCTTATTTACCTAAAAGAAATGAAAACACAGGCCCACAGAAAGACCTGTACATGAGTGTTTATAGCAATTTTATTTATAATTGCCCCAAACTGAAAACAATTCAAATGTCCATCAACCAATGAATGTATAAACAAATGAGTCTTCCATACAATGGAGATCTACACATCAGTCAAAAGGAGTGAACTATTTATACAACGATATGAATGAATCTCAAAAGCATCGTGTAAACTGAAAGAAGCCAGACACAAAAGGTTACACATGGGATGTTTCCATTTACATGAATATCTGGAAAGGACAACAAATATAGGAACATAAATCAGAGCAGTTGTTGTTTTGGGGTGGGAAAGAGGATTGTTAACAAAGGAGTACAAGGGAAATTTTTGGAGTGATGGGAAATATTCTACATCTTTATGATAGTGATGGTTACAAGACTGTATACATTCACCAAAATTCATAAAACTCTATGCCTTAATAGAGTGGATTTAACTATATATCAATTACACCTCAATAAGCTTGACTTTAAAAAATGATGCAGTGTATCCCATGGACCACCCCTCACATGGGATAGATAGTTCATTCCTAATCCAAACTCACCTAGGCAAGAGCAAGCCACGATGAGGAAAATAGATGTGTTATCATCATTTATTTTGACTTACCACAACTATTTAGAATTGAATGCAAGCATCCCAAACCTGGTAGCTCTATTGCATTTGATAAGAAATTAACAATTTCTCTAAGGTACCTGCATTAATCATGATACACCAGGTTATTCTCTGGAAGCAAATCCCAAATCTCGGGGGTTTAAGATATTTCTTTCTTGCTCACGTAAATTCTTCTGCAAGTTTCTTGTCACTCTCCAGAGCAACTGTTGCCCATGCACTTCCTCAGAGGTCTCAAATGAGCAAGTCTCCAGCATACTGTAGCTATTTCATCTGTAGCACGCAGGCTCTTGGTCACTGCAGCAAGGGAAGAGAAATCTCACTGCAGTAATTGCACGCTCTAGTCTGGAAGTGACAACCCACATGCCTTCTGCTCACAAAACTTTGCCAGGGACCAGTCACAAGGTCCAGCCTAACTGCATGGGGCAGAGATGTACAATCCCCCTCATGCCAGAAAAGAAGAGGATCAGAGAGAGGTAAGTACCAGAAGTGTATAATACAGTCCTTTTTAAAAAAAAAATTTCATCATATAAATTCTGCATCTTCTTATTCAAGGAACTACATTCACTCATTCTTCTGGACTGCAAAATAGCAACATATTACTAGGCAAAAGCAATATGATGGCATAGTGTTGCCCTGAATTTCATCATTCAAACCTCGACAACTGTTGTAGCAGTGGCAAATTAAGCCTGCCAGGCTTAACATTTTCTCCTGGGATTTCCTGTTGAGTTTTGGTATCCAGGGGCTGATGAGAATTCACTTTGCATGCTCCTGCTTAGTCTTCTGGCACTTGGGAATTTGGGAGCAATTAATGTCATCTTTTAATGACAGAGGGAATTAACTTTGTATGTTAGTTATGTTAACAGAATGATACTCAAAGTTTCAGATGGCAGTCTGAACTTCCGGACATTTTTTTGGCCAAATCCACACTCAAATCTTTAGAGATCCCTGAAAATATGAAGTGAAAGAGAATGAAATTTAAAACATAAAAACAGTATTTTCAAGCAGGAGGATCTTTAAGGTCATCATGGAATGGGCCTGAATCTATACCCTGTAGAGAAAGAGTAAAGAGCAGACAATTGGTGAAGTAGAGGTTTCTAACAGGAAAGGAAAGTACTAAATGATATAGAGGTAGGAAAAAAAGCTGCTGGAAAAGTGGGCAGTGGATCAATAGTGGGGGGCGGGGATGCAAAACAGTCAGAGATTGATCTCAATCTTAAAATGGTTTTTTGGAGAACAGTAAAAGTTCAGGAGTCCTTGAATCTGCCTCAATTTATCCTTTTCCCATGGAAAAAAATTAACAAATAACCATTTCTCCTTTAAATCCATTGAAAAGAGTGAGTACAACAGATAACGTTGGTGAAAAGCAAGGTCCATTCATGTAGAATGAAGTCTCATGTTCTTAACAGTGATAGTTCTACGTGAGACAAGAACAACCACAAAATAATGTTCAAGTATGCATGTGTGTATACTTGTGTTACATATGTTCACATATATATACATATATACACATATTATATATAAATATATATACATTTATAAATATAGTATATAAGTATATAAGTCAGAAATGTATATAGAAATATGTTGCCTACACATATATAGATAGAGGGAGGCAAAAATATAGGTTAACAAAGAAAATCGTCAGAGAAGGTAGACAGATTCCATCACAACATAATTCAGGAAGTAGCTATAGCATAATCTTCCAGGAGAGGCACTATGTGCTGTTCATTCCACCTCTGTCTCCATTCTGCATTACAACAATGCAGATATTATTAAAGGAGAACAGCTCTCTTTCCCAGGGAGCAGACTTTTCAGCCCAGTACTGGAAGTAGCCATGATAAATAAATGAATAATATCAACTTTGCATTCCATTTGAAAGCTATTTTATCTCAAAGATGAACAAAGGATTTATGAATTTTGAATGGTGGAAATTAGTTTCTCCAGAAATTTTTTCTTTTTTTTAGAAGCCTAGGAAAATTGTTCACTTCCTTCTTTTGTCCCTCTCTTTGTTCTTTCCTTGAACACATGTAAATTAAGCACTTACCACCTTCCAGGCATTGTGCCAACTGCTGGAAATACAACGATGTCCAAAACACTGTGGTGAAATTCTAAATAGTGTACAGCCTCCATGGCCTTCCCTTCTGGAAAGATTTACTTCACTTTGCTGAAAGCAACATGGACCTTAGTCTCATCCTACCATTCTGACATAGCTTCTCAGCCTCTGTTGCCAACACCCCAGTCCAAACTCCATCATCCCTTACCTGGGCTTCTGCAGTAGCCACCACAGTAAATCTCTCCATTCACTCTGATCCCATCCAACCCATTCTCCACAATGAGCCAGAGCAAGCTTAAAATTTCACACCAGATCATGTGGTAACCCTGTTTAAAACTCTCCACTGGGAAAGCAGATGTGGCTCAAGTGACTGGGCTCCCGTCTACCATATGGGAGGTGCAGGGTTCAATTCCTGGGGCCTCCTGGTGAAGGCAAGCTGGCCCACGCAATGAGCTGGCCGGCACAGGAGTGCTGGCCCGAGGGGAGAACTGGTGCAGGAAGATGATGCAACAAAAAGAGACACAGAGGAGAGACAATAAGAGATGCAGCAGACCAGGGAGCTGAGGTGGCGCAAGAGATTTAGTGCCTCTTTCCACTCTGGAAGGTCCCGGGATTGCCACCTTAAGAGAAGATAAGTAGACACAGAAGAAGAGAGAGCAGATAGTGAGCATAAAATAATGAGGGCAGGGGGATAAATAAATGAATCTTTAAAAACAAAACAAAAACTCTCCACTGGATTCCCCTGCTGGTTAAGGTAGAAGCTGACACCCCTATATCGGCTTCCAAAGCCCTGCAAGATTCCTTCTGTACCTGTTCATACTCCTCCTCTTTGCACTCTATAATCCAAACACAATGCTCTTCCCTTAGTTCTTAGACTTGCCCATTTCCTTTCTGCCTTGTGACCTTTGAGTCTGTTGTTTTGTCACCTGGAATGCTCCTTACCTATCCTTTCCTTTAAATTAACTGGGTCACCTGCCAGCACAACTCAGAAGTCTCTACTCAAGGATTTCTTCTCCGACCAACTGTTCCACCACCACACTAGATTTCATTATTCTCCTGGTACCATATACCTTTCCTTTTTTCACCACGTTTTATGATTATATATTTGATCTGTCTGATTACTTGATTAATATGTCTGCCTGCCCATTAGACTATAAGCAAGGAAATGTTTGCTTTGATACTGTGTGTGTGTGTGTGTGTGTGTAATCTAGTACTTAGTAGGTACTAGACAAATAGTTGAGGTATGAAGAAATGAGTAAATAATTGACTCACTGGTTGCATGTATGAACAAAGATTCCACTATTTCTGTCTCTGGAGCTTACAATCTAATGAGGAATAGAAATAAATAGAAAGAGGAAAAAAAGAGAATGGGATACATTGTGTGAAAAGAGAAGCAATATGCTATAGGGAAACATAAGAAGGGTATCTAGCTCCAATTTTGAGGTCTACTACAGTTGTGATAAGAACAAGACTTATTATAGATATGTTTTCAGAAATAGAAAAGAATCACATTTCTAGCCCTTGCAGGGCTGTGTATAGTAGTAAATAAGAATAGAAACAGAAGCCGTAGAAATTTACCTGAAAAAGAGTATATTTTAAAGTCTGAACTTTAAATGGTTGCAAGCAGAGAGACTCAAAATTCTTCCAATTAACACATCAGTCTTGACCCAAGGAAGTGTCCACAGTGAGGCCGATCAACATAAAAGAGAGTGAGAGCACAGTGGCAAATCAACCAATGTTCAAAATCCAAATAATGACAGAATAAGAGAACCAGGGTCACAACTGGGATATATATGCTTTTCTTTGATTGTTCATAGCTGGAAAAGGCTAGACTTTTCTACATTGTAGTTATAGCAAGCACAGTTTCTAGGCATTTCACATGTGTGTATATATAGACTTTACACAATATAATTTAAATAAATTCAATTTCATTCTACATTATGGCTTTTGTCATTCTCAATTAACCTTCTTAGTTATCTTTATGAAATTTCGATTTTTAAAAAAATCTGTTATTCTTAATCATATATTTAGACACAAATCCAACATTTGCAGATGAGCTCCTGGTAGCCAAGCTAAGCAACCCACCTGTTAGATAATTGTTATTGAATGAGATCTGTTCCTGGTAGAGCTTGGGTCACATGTTATTCATAAGTAAATAGATGCTCAAATAGCTTTGCTGTTGATTTGCCATGTAGCTTCCAGGGCCAGGGAAAGGGGGTCCCATGAGAATTTCTCTTTGATCATGCAGCCCAACACCACTAGGGCAAAATGTAAATGGTAAGCCACAGAATCCATTTTTTCCTCACTGTGATCAACCAGATTTTGCTGTAAGGGTAGCAAATGACTGTGGGGTCTAGTGGGAGAAGCCAAACAGTTGTCACTACCCTGAAAAAATGGGAGTCTGAGAGAGCATTCAGGAATGTCATATTGCCACAAGCATGTTAGAAGCTGCCCCTGAGACCTCATCTTCCTCTTCATACTCAGCAAAGGAAATTAAATATCATTGGTGAGCACAGATCCTCTGTGATTTCACCATTATCTTCTCATTTCTAAAGTCCTTTCTTAAAGTACTAAAAATGTCTAGCTATTTCTAGAGATAGTATTTCTTTCCTGCACAAGTAATTTTTCTTGCTTTTTGGAAAACAACATTTCACTCATTTTTTACTGTATTAATATTTTCAGAGCAATTTGACATTTTGGGTCATAAGTCAGATTATCATATTTAGTCTTGCTGAAATTATCTTAATATTTTTAAGAAATGCATGCCTTTGGTTAAAAACATGATAATAATTAGTGATAAATATAATGTGTTTTAAGTACATGGCATGTAGTTGCAGAGTACCATAGGTAAATGCAGACAGAAACAGACTTGTATTCAGAATTACTGTCTCTACTGCATCTAGCTTTGTGTTGTTAAATAAATAAATTTGACGACTCTATGTCATAGGAGTCACCTGTAGAGCAAAATGCTAGCTAGAGTCCTAACTACTTGAACAGGCTGATATGTTTAAAATAATGTGACAGAAATTTTGGGAAACTTTAAGGTCAAAACATGTTAGATATTATCATTACTAATATTATCATCATTAGAAACTAGAAAAACAAGTTTTTTTTTAGGTACATCTTCAGACATTATACATTCTTCTTTTTCTTGGTTTTGAGTACCTAATTTTTTTCTAAAATTAGATTTTAGAAAAAATAATGCATTGGACCTCAGGAATGATAGTGTACAGAAATTGTTTTTGTTGTGTTTTGTGTTGAAGTAAAATGCTGAGACTTCATGCTTGTGTGAGGGACAAAGGCTTTTCACTGAGTAGCCATGATTTGTGCAAGAGGGCATTGTACGTGGATCAGATGGCCTCAGTGTTTTTCTGCACGACATATTTTCCCACTGTTCTTAATTTTCAACTTACAGGCAGAGCCCAGGCATCTTGCTGACCAGCGCCACTCATCCAAGTGTGAACCCTTGTCTTTGCATAGGTATACCATCGCCCTCTGCTGGACGGACTACAGCAGGTGGTTTCAGAGTCCCTTCTCAACTGGGTTTCCGGCAGCTTCTTTTCAACATCATCAGATCTGAGTGGTTGCTTTACATCCTTAAGGCAGGTCTGGTCAAGTTGGTAATTGCAGTGGTTTTGGTCTGTCATGAAAGACTCTTTGAGTAACATGATAAAAAAGCATCTGAATTTTCAGGAGGATATTTCAACAGTACTCATGACAAACTAACTCACGTTCACATTTTGGAATACATCCGTTCTTTTCCATTGGCTCAGCACATTTTGTTGGAGTATCCTCAAGTCAGAAAACTATTTCATCTTATATGATTTAGAAGACACGGTCCCTAACAATTTAGGATGATCTTCCAGTGAAATGCAACTTCTCCTTCTGAGTAATTAGACACTGACTGGCAGCTATATACTTAGTTATTCAGTCATCAAATACCTACTACGTTCCTGGAAACTTTTTTCCTCATTAGATATGCAGCAATTAATAGAATGCTTCTATGAAACTACTTTTATGATGTTATATACCAGTAACTGTGGATCTATTTTTGACCAGCTAAAATAGAAATACTAATGGGAATAAAGCTAGGGTGAACAACCATCCTGGTTTGCTTGGGACTGAAAGGTTTCCTGGGATGCAGCACTTTCAATGCTGAAACAAATCCCGGGAAAACTGGGATAAGTTGGTCACTCTAAACACAACATTTCTTTTCATCGAAGATTGTGACTCGCAGTGGCATTCATTGAAAAATAATCTTTCAATAGCATTCATCCCTAATGCTGTTATTCTGAACAGTTTCTTCTCATTAAAAATTTGTTGTAATTTATGTGCATTACACTTACGAATTAATCTATTGAATTGCCATTTGCAAAACATTTTCTTATATATAAAAGATGCTGAGCAAACCCAAAATCATAAATACAAATTTGCACTGTGAAAGCCAAGAAAAATGAACACTTGAAAAGCTGAGCTCAACCTTGTAAGATGCACAGAGAGCTTAGGTTACCTGTGATGAAAGGCTTTCAAACAAAAGGTGAAATTAAAACCAGAAAAAGGTATTTGTTAATGGATTCCATGAGAAAGACCAAACAAACTCCATCAGTCAGGTGATAAATTATCACAGAATCTTAGAACTTAATGGATCTAAAATTCATCCAGCTCTTTCTGTCCAAACAAAACAGTTTTTCCTGGATTTGATATCATTTATTAAGTCTTGAATAGATCTTCTGCCATGTTATTCTGAAAAAAGTAGTCTATATTTCTCATTGCTAAAAGTTTCCCACATTTTATTGAAATATGATCCTCTTACTTCTCATTATTTTGCTTTAGCATTTAAAAATTAAAAACATATATTTCCATTTATTATATACAATGCCACACATTTTTCAGTTCTATCTTTTCCAGTGATTTCAACCTTTATCTCATAAAATCACTCCTTGGGTGAAACCAGAAAATGACTTAAAGATAACAAGACATTGAAATAGACCTTTGATTGGTTGCACATGAGCCTCTCATAATCACAGTTGATGGATGAATGAACTCAAAGCTTGTAAGAAGCTAGGTGCCTCATTCTACTTAGAATGAGTGATGTTATATGGAGAGTACTCAGAAATTACTGCAGCCAAGGAGGAATTGAAAGAAAAGTATTCATTTGTTTTAGTGAATATCTTATAAAAAAAAGTTGAATTATAAATTTCTCATGGTTTATTAGAAAGACCATGTAAGTACACAAATCCACAGATAATGTCCTTCTCTTTTTTTCCATGAATGGCTTAATTCTCCTCTCAAACACAATCTTATACATGCCAGAAGTTGTAAGAACAAGAAAAGGATGAAGCTGGATTTTTATATCCTCAACTTGTTCCTGCTCCCTCTGAAATAAAGAAATTGATAAGGAATGCACTGGATAATAAATAGAGATTAAGGACACTTCAGAGAGTGTTAGCAGTGGAAAGGACCTGAGAAACTCCCTGGTCCAATCATCCTCCTCTTGCTTAATTAATGGCTGTGAAAATGAGGTTCGGTAAACTGTCCATAGTGAGTGTCAGATGCCAGTGTCAGGCCTTCTAACTCTCAGCCCAGTCTCTTTCCATCCCATCACCCCTCCACCCCACCAAATTAACTGAAAATTGACTCAATAGCTTGGCCAGATTCCTAATGTGGTATGTTAGCATATTCATTAAATGACAATGTAATGCATTAAGAAAGCACAGATTCCTTGTTACCCTGGGTCAGACAACATCTCTGGGAATCTTACAAGGTCAATACTAATTATAATTATTAAGAAGACTCCAGAACTCAAGACATTCATCAATTAATGGATCAATAATGCTATTTGGTATCTTTTAAATTTAACACAATTTGAAAAAGCCTTTGGTTAAATATCAAGGAGGCATAATTACATAAAATGGCAAACTTCCATTAGACCAGCTCACACCAGGATTTTACCTGTATATTACCTACATGCACAAGACAGTTCAAAGTATAAAGAAGTATAATGTCATTCAGTGGAAGCATGCAATGAAAACCAAAATTGAACTGAAAATGGAGCTCTGGGAAACCTCAAAATAAGAGTGATCCTACAAAAGTGATTCTAAGTTGAGAAGTGGATTTTTTACAAGGCTAGACCAGATCAGACCAAACAGCTCAAAAATATTGAATTAAAGGGCATGACAAATAGCTAGAAGAATGTTACAACCCAACTCCTGAAGGGCACGAGTTGGTCTGGCCACGAGACCAAAGAACACATCTGGCATTATTCAGGCATCAGCTTTTTTGGGACTTAAGAACAGGGGAGACTCTTTGATGGTGGCCAGTCAAAGAATGAATGAAGTTAGCACACCACAAAGACATGAGAAAGTGAGGGGTGATATATAAGGAGTTTTAGAACAAGAACATTCCATAGAGTATGAGAACAGAGTTCCTGCTAGGGTCACGTGAAGTGTACACATAGGGTGTGGTACTCGTAGGAAGGACGTTTACCAAGGACATTTACTGATTTAGGAAGATTATAGCTTACAATAATATTGGGGAGGGTTGTTAACCTTTAACTTATATCTAGGACAACTTTAACTTATACCTCAGCTATGTGCTAAGGACTTAGAGGGGGGCCCTAGGTCCCCACAGAGAATTTTACACATACACGCACACAAACAAACACAACCTTTTCTAAAAATATGCAAACCAAAAACTTAAATAAATAATAAAAAAGAAAAGAATCTCTAAATTAAAAGGAGAGGAAAGGAAGGAGATATGTTCTTTGTGTATCCTACTCCCACCTCTAGAAAATGTTAAGAAGTAAAAGTTGAAAAAACCAGTTCTTTTCTATCATATAGATATGTTCCTTTTACAAAACCCATGCCATTTCATGACATTTTACTCTTTGGGGGATTTTTCTGAAAATCTGTATTAATATATAAGTGCATGAAAATTGCTAAAATATCTAAACTAGTTAATTATTCTGATGATAAACTTACAAATAAGTATACCTTCAAAGTACAGAGAATACTGACAATGTTAAGAAAGTTTAATGAAGATTATGATCCAGAAAATAAAAGTAACTTTATGCACCTTCAACCCAGATGAAACCTCACCTTGAAAAACTAGGAGAGTAAGGAAAATCATCAAGCAGACAGCCCTCTACAAGCAGGAGCCTTTCCCAGCCAATTTCAGTGACAGCCAAAAAGACTAGGTCATTTCCAAAAATCTAACTCAAGAATTAATGGTGATTTATTACTCAGGGACGTGACATTAATTAAAGCAAATTTAGCGGTATCCTTATCACTTCAAGTTGATGTTATTGCAGTTGGCTGAAAAGAGAATACCAATTACTCAGGCAAGGACCGCCAGTCAATCAGGTCCTCCGAAAATGCCTTTCTATACCAGCTGAAAGGTTTCTGGAACTCTAGAACCCCCAAATTAAATTATGTTGGAGGGTCCCTAGCTTTACTGTCCTCTTAATCTTGGTCATCTATACTTCTCCCAAATATAAGAATTGGCTTTAAAAAAAAAAAACTCCACAAAATAGTGTGTGATGAAATGAGATATAGCCAGAAAAAAGATCTGAGGGAGAAAGTGTACTTGGCTTGTAGAGTTCAACTTATAAGAATACCACGGACATGAGTTATATTCACTGAAGAGTCATTACAGATACAATTTCTTAATAACTAATATCTGAGTTAATGTGTTAGAGGAGGAGGATAATCTGATAAATACAGTAACTTTATTTTGTTTGCTTTTGTGACAGCAAACATCAATCCTAGTTCACAGCTCTTGAATGCCAAAGTAGCCCACAGTGCAAAACTAACAATAGGGGAGAATATTAAATTCTTTTCTATACAATTTGTAATTTATCACCGATATTGACCCCAGGCTTCTTAGTGTATATACCACGTTTTTACAATTTTACTTTAAACATTTTTGTGCTAAAGAGTAATCTAAGCATTTAATTGCAGCATACTTTTTCAAATTCTCTGAATTAATCATTCAGATAATATCAGATAATATCAGAGTAACAGATTATTCAGATAATATCAGATGTCATCACTGTTGAAGGGGTCCTATTACTGCCAGCGCTGTCATTTGCAGTCACTTAGACTTCCACACAATTCCTAAGCCAATGTCACTGAAAGTTAATTCCTGCTACGTACTCCATGTACTTCTGCTATGGCTTCATACACTATATTGGTTCTTATAATAATCTTATGACAAAGGTACCAAAATCCCTTTGCCCTTCTCAATGTCACCCATTTTGGTAAACCCCAAAGTTTACAAATGACTCAACCAAAGCACAAAAAAACACTTAAATAACTTATAAATGGCCAGGCTACTACAAAGGAGTGAAGCTGGGATTTAAACACAGGTGTATTTGTCATCTATTGTTGTATAACAAATTGTCCCAAAACTTAATGACTTAAAATAGCATTTATTTTCTGTGGGTTAGGCCTCCATGTGGCTAAGCTGAGTCCTCTGGCTCTGTATTTCTCACAAGGATGAAATCAAGGTATTGGCTTGGGTTGCAGTCTTCTCAAGCTTCGTCTGAGGCTGGATACACTTCCAAGCTCACATCGTTGTTGGCAGGATTTGGCTCTTTACTAGCTGTTGCACTGAGGACCTCAGTTGCTTGTAGCTGCCTGGAGGATACAATTAGTTCTTTCTGCATCAGCCTTTCCATAGGGTGGCTCAGAACATGGCGGCTGGCTTCATCACAATGGGCTAACAAGAAAGCCCAAGAAAGAATTTCAGCAAAACAGATGTAACTATCTTTTACAATCTAATCTTGTAAGTGCACATCCCTTAGAAGCAAGTCATCAAGTCCAGCCCACACTCAGGGGAAGGAGATTACCCAAGGGCATGAAAACCAGAAGACAGCAATCTGAACCAACTTCAGACACAGATAGTCTTTCTCTGTTCTATGGGACAGTGAAGGGATTGCTGCAGTACTTAAATACATTCATAAAACCAGTTAACAGATTAAATATGAAGTCAATCTCTTCTAGGTTGTGAGATAGCAATCAGCATCTTTATGAAAAGTTGGTCATAATTAATCCAACCTAGGATAAAGTCCAATCATATCTTTAGAAGGGGAAAACAGCAATAGCACTTCCTGAACTGGAATTATCAAAATTCAAAAAGCATAATCACATCCATTTAATGACCAGCCAATCTTACTTAAATCAGGATTGTTCAACAAGAGCAGTCTATCCGCCATTCATGATCTAAATTCTGATTTATCATACCAATTGAAATATGGCCCGTTTAAAAAAATGTCATGAGACTTTAGTGTCTTATAATAAGTAAGGCAGTGGCCAAGTAGTACTCATTAGTAGCTTCTTTTGGGATAAGCTGTCAAGTCTGCCCTGTCTTTTCTTATTATTAAGCTGCAAAGTTTGGGAGTCCCCAAGACCACCCTCAGGTTTAATAAGTTGCTAGAAGGATTCATAGAACTCAGACAAGATGTTATACTCATGGTTAATAGATTATGACAGCAAAAGGAAACAGATTAAAACCATCAAGGTTAAGAGGTGCATAGAGCAGGATCCAGGAGATACCAACATACAGAGCCTCCACTTGTCTTCTCCTACTGAAGTCATGGGGAAAGTGCCTATTTCTCCCAGAAATGAGGTGTGAAAATATGCATGGAGTATTGCCAACCAAGAAGGTTCACCCAATATTTGGTGTCCAGAGTTTTATTGGGACCAGTCATATAGACATGGTTGACCACCTGTGTGGCTGACCTTAGTCTCTGTCCCTCCAGAGGTCAAGCTGATACTGCCAAGGTCCACCACCATAAATCATATTGTAGCATAAACTATCTGGTATGGCCCAAGGCCCCCAGTAAACAGAGAGACTCTTACCAGACAAGACATTCCAAGCATTTAGAGATTACCTCCCAGGAGCTGAGGGAGAAAGCCAGGTCTCTCCTTGGGCAAGGTTAATTCTTTATTGCACACCAGCCAATATCATTTTTGTTCTAGGGATGTACTTCTTGAGAGTCTTTAAGCACTTTGTCAGTGTTTCCTCTCCCCCAGGTGATTCCATAGATCTCATTCACATGAGTATAAGAGAATCCAGGGGCCAGACCTTCTTCTACCCAAACAGACCATGCACATGCAGACTCGACCCAAGTCTGTACTTCCCTCCCGTTTCCACAGTGTGCCACTAGGAATACTTCTGAACAAAAATCCCTTTGCTCTTCTCGATGTCACCCATTTTGGTACTATGCATTATTCCACTGGGACATCCTGAGAAGTCCACAGAATTCTTCCCAGAATTGTCCACCTGAGAATAGACAGGAGAACACTGATACATTGGCTTAAATAGCCCATTGGTCAAGCATTACCCTGCTGGAACTCACTCCCACTGCAGACTTTGCCATTGGAGGAGACCTGAAGCATAAATCAGCACATTGTCATTGTTGATCTGGAGTGCCCACTGAAACTCCAGACATGGCTAGAGCTAGAGAAGAAACACCAGCCATATCTGGTGCAATTATATCACCTAAACTACCCTCAAAGGAAAGGAAAATTACATTTCCCAAACACCTGCTATGAATTAGCCAAATTTGATAGACATTTTACAAAACGCAACTCCATTTGACGCTCATGACAACCCTGCAAAATAGATGGCATTATCACTATTTTTTAGATGATTAAATTAAAGCTCTAAGAGATCTGAAATCCCATATCTACTGTGTACTGGATGAGGAAACAGATACAGATCCACTTAACTACAAGACCTCGCCCATCTTCCACATTATTGTCTTTGAAGTTACCACAACCTACATTAGCTCCACCTAAAACAGGTCTCTGCTTTCTTTAACTTTGAAGAGGAATATACTGGCCCAGCTGGGAAAACCTGTTAAATTGTAGAGGTCAGACTGATCATCTTGTGCTAAAAACAGTACCCGATCACATATTGGCTGGATAGGTTTATTTAATGGGAAAGTGATATATTGAGCACCTACTGTGTACCAGGCACAGTGTTAGGTGCTAGGTATACAACATATCCTTCTTCTATTGCTCATCCCATTAAAAGCATCACCACCACCTTCCTGAATTTACAAAAGAATATACATATCTTTCTGTAACAAATAGTTCCAGTAGCTTTATAACTCAGAAAACATCCTCACAAGACATGACTAAAGAGAGAATTAGCTGTAAAGGGTAATAAGATGTGGCAAATTTCATTCAGAGTTCTTGCTGAGTTTCATTAGATCTATTCAAACGGCTTTTGGACCTAGAATGAGACAGCACTTATTTTTGAAGTTTGAGAATTAAGTCTGAACTTCATGTGTTTATTATTCACAGGTTGTGATAAGAATCTTTAATTCTAATTTCAAATGCATTTTAAAACATTTAAGAAAGATTTAAAATACATCTTAGTATTTAATGACAGTTTGGGGCATATCTTCCAACATTTATTTTCATTCTGTATATTCTGATTGGTACTTCTCATTTTCTATGAGCTCTAATTAGCAAAGGACAGCCTTATAAGCATAATATAGAACATGTCTACATTTAGTTCCTCCTGTCTCAAAAACAATGATTCTATGCTCTCCAGCACTCATATGTCTATGCTAAATTGCTAATCCTTTTCAGGATGCTCCAAACACGCTTCAAAGCAAATGTGCTTGGTTTTTTACTTTGTATTCTTTGAACAGACAGCAACATAGTTCCTGACAGCTTATTTTCAACAGCTAAGCATGAAGCCATTGTAAAACAGTGTAAAAGCATTTAGTCTGGTGTTAATGATCTGTTTTGACTCTTTCTTGTCTATAGCGTCTGATGTTTCTGCATCAGCTTCTACCACTCAAGATAAGATGACATTTGATACTTGGGTTCATCCCATGAAAAGTTTAATTTAATTACAGAAGGTTCTGATTTGCTAGATTAAAAGGTCAAGTATTATAAAACTCATTTTGGGGAAGCAGAGATTTGAAAGGGCTACAGAGTGCAAAGTTCAGAGAGGCAGACGAGAGCAAGAATCTTTAGACATGAGGCAAAAAAAAAAATCAGTGGCTATTCTCACTAGAGAAGGAGATACATATTCAAATATGTGCAAGGAGTTGAACACAACACAATCATTAATTGTTAGTACTGATTTTTAGCTCTTTGAGAGTTCGGCATCAGGGTGATTTACAAACAAAAATGACAGATTTTGGAAAGCTTGGCTAGAATTGGCTTTGTTTTAAAATAGCACAAAATTCTGTTAAAATATTAAAATGAAAGCTGCAAGATGGAGCAGGCAACAGCTTCGCATTCCAACCCACACACACACACACCATATTACCTCAACCACCACACGCAAAATCCACTTCATTTTTATTGACATTAAGTGTCTGAAGGCTTGAGAAATGGCAATCTATTCCAGATATCTGTGTTTGCGCTCAGACCTCCTGTCTCACAGCAAGAGACAATAATAGCCGATGCTTCTGAGCAACTTCATTTAAGAACGTGAAGTGCCTGAGTAATGAGGCCCGTGTCCATGGCACCGGGGTCGACTTGACCAGCTGATTTTAAAACAATTTGAAACAGCCGTGTGACTACCTTATATCAAAGCATAAAGAATTGCAGAGGCTCGGCTGGTTAGAAATGAATTCAGGACTGCAGGAGTGTTAATAACTGAGCGAGGGAAGAAGGAGGGAAAAGAGCACAAGTGAGTCTGATGCACTCTCAGAATTTGGCTTCATTCCATAGATCAAATGTTGATCAAAGGATGAAAGAGGATCAAAAATGACTCAAAGATTCCTGGCCGGAGCTGCTGTAAAAGGGACCGCTTCATCAGACAATATGGTGGTGAGGAATGCGAGAAGCAGCTGGCATTTCAGTTCCATTAAAAAATCCTCCGGCTTATCGTCGGCTTTTATACTCGCGCCTGCGTCAATACTTCCACACATGAATTTTCACTAGGTGGTGAGACAGCTCAGGCGGATCACACAGGCAAAACTTGATCTCCTCCCCTCCCACCCACCTCCACTTTAAAAAAATCTAATTACAAAATCACTGGATGAAGAAAACACTAGATGTAATATGCCTAGATCCCCGTAATACATTTGATGTAGTGCCTTGTAAAATCTTAACTTAAAAAAAAAATTCATACAAATTGATTTGGACACAAGTGTCACAAGGATTGAAAACTGGCTCAAAGACTGTAAACAAAAGATAATGACGAATGGCAGTGCAATCAAGGGGCAGGAGTCAAGTTTTCCATAAGAGGGTAGTGGGGCCGGGGTTCCATGAGTCAGGAATTGAGTTTATTTTTAGTCAGTACATGTCTTATCTACAAAGGAATGAAGAACTTATGAAGGAAATCACAGTAGACGCTCAATAGGAAGGAGGGAAAATATTAATAAAAGACAAATCACTCTGGGTCAAAGAAAGCTAGAAATATAGAAGGGCAAAACCAACTAAAATATTGCTGATATTATTAAGAGAGAATGACAGGGAGACATTCTTCCAAAACTCAAAGATTTAGAGGATACATGCAGATAAATTCAAACAACAGAGATTACCCAATATTTTACTACCTCCCAAGGTTTCTGTTGATGCTTTGTTTGAACAAAATAATGGTACATTTCAGGGAAATGAATATTCCTAAAATTTTAAAGCTTTAAAAAAATTTAAATTATTTAATCTCATCCCTCCTGCATTCAGGACCCAGATCTTCAGATGTTGTTAAATTGCATGCTAATTTACCTGCTGAAAATCAGAAACAGTGATAACCCAGAAGCATTTCGTAGTCAGGCAACCAAAGTTGAAGATAAAGAGAAAAAAATGACAATGCAGATATGGTTCAAATTATCTGCACATGGAGCTCATAAAGATGGGCTCTTTTTTTAGTGTGAAGAATAGAAATGTCCTGCAAATATGAATTGAATCAATTAATTACATGTTGCTTGTGCACCTGTTATTTGTTGAGCTCTTTACTAAAAGCTTTTTGGTTTTGTTTTTGTTTTTGTTTTTGCAGGAAGGGGTTCTTCCAAAGTAATGTTATAAAAACAAAAACCAGAAAAGCACATTTTCTCATCTCAAGAAGTTTTGCTCACAAGCAGATTCTTAGAATTTCAGAGCTAAAGCAGACTCCTACTTCCCTCATTTTGGACAAGATCTGGGACCACACAGTCACCTGCTCATGGTGATATGGTCTGGTATAGGACATACTGCGAGTGTGTGCCTAGGTTCTCCCTGTAACTGTGCAGCATGAGACCGGATGGAATCTTTCACTTCCCACATGCTTCCATCATGCCTGAGGTCTAACTTCACCACTCTCCTTCCAGCCCAGCTGCGCCAAACCTAACAGAGACACAGACTGCTTTTCCCAGGCATCATTTTGGGACCCTGGCCAAGCCTGCTGCTTGGGTGGGGCCACAGACGATAGCCCACATCAGAACCTCTTTTTGCGCCAGGGTGAACAGGCCTCTCAGCCAGAGTCTTTCAGAACCTTGGAGCCACTTAATCCCACAGAGCTTTTCATTCCTGTCATCCTTGGCCTTCACCCAGAATGCACACTCCTGCAGTCTTCTGTCCTCTCACGTCCTCATCCTCACGCTGCTCTGTTTCCTCTCCTATGACTCATCTTCCCATTTCCACTCGATTTTCCTGCCAACCTCCTGGCCTTTGCTCCCACTGCTCCCTCTGCCTGGCCTGCTTTTCCCTCCGTGCTTCCCACTCACCTTTCAAGGCTCATCTCAGTTCTGCAAAGCAGAATCACCACCTGCCTCCTCCTCACATGCCCTACTCCATAGAATTGACAATTCACTCCATTTTTGCTTCCCTCATAGAGTCTTAGAAGTAAAAGCAGAGAGATGTTCATTTCGAAGGGACCAGGCAGCCCTCATAGCTTGCAAAACACAGTTAAAGAATTTCTGTGTTTGCATGCCTGTCCCCATTGGAATGCAATGCCTGAGAGCCTAGACTTTATTTCGCAGTGTTTCCTAGCATGTAGTGGACTCGTGCTAAATTTTTTTTTTAACTGATTGAGAATCTCTGTCCACTGGAACATCAAGTTCTTGGATGAATAACTCTCTTCTCCCCCTCCCACCATCACCTCCATACACAGTTTCTAGCACATAAATAGCTAGATGAACCTATTAAAGTCTTCTTACAATGCTATCTATCTGGAACCCTTATTCCGCTATAAATAAACTCTTCTACACTTTCAAGCACTTCACCCAATTTATCCCCTACACTTACTATATATTGAATCTGGTTCTCCCTTAAGATGACACTTCCATTTGCCCTTTTGAAAAGATGTCTACTCATCCCCATAGGCCTTTTTACTTGAGACCTATGGTCAGCTTACTTAAAGGTCCCAGTTACAATGCAATCTCTTTCTGTTACAGCTAAGATTACTGACAGAGAAGTCTACACTCCTGTCCTCAGTTAGGCTCTGGTGCCCAGCTCCACCAAAATGGCTTGTAATATGGCCAAATGCAAAGGACACTTTTTGAGCCTATTTCTGGCAACTTCCAAGTGTACACTCATATATTTCTCAGCTTCTGTAAAATATCTGACACTTGCTACATAAAGCATTTGCCTTTCTTGGAAGCTTGTTATCCTCCTGCTTCCCTGAGCTTGCAGGCTCTTCAGGACATTCCCTGTCTTCTGTTTCATTCTTAAATAGTAATGTGACCTAGCATTCTGGTCGCAGACCTCTGTACCCTAGTCTCTCTCTCTTTTTTTAAATATGTTTCTTAAAAAATGCTTTAGGTTACATAAATGTTACATAAAAAATATGGGGATTCCCATATGCCCCACTCCCTACCCCTCCCACACTTTCTCACATTAACAACATCTTTCATTGGTATGGTACATTTGTTACAATTGATGAACACCTACTGGAGCATTGCCACTAAGTGCAGATTATAGTTTACATTATAGTTTGTACTCTGTCCCACTTATTCAACTACATCCTTTACAATGGTCAATCTTAAATCTACTCTTTTAAGGCCCAGTCTCATTTATCCAGCTGTCTCTGGAGAGTCCATTTGCTTAAGGCAAAACACCTCAAAATCAACATTTAGAAGGTTGAATACATTATCTATCCCCTAACTCTTCTCATTTTGTGACATTCCCTTGCTCAGTCAATGGTACTCCAATTATCCTGGCACTCAAGCCCAAAACCTGGAGGCTATTTCTAGAAAACTCCTACTCTTTTCTCATCAATATCTGTGTTAGTTTGCCAAAGGGCTGCCCATGCAAAGTACCAGAATGGGTTGGCTTTTATAAAGGGGACTTATCTGGGGTTAAAGATTTCAGTTTTAAGGCTGTGAAAAGCCCAATTCAAGGCACCAAACAGATGCTTTCTCACCAAAGTGAGCTGCCACATGTT
>JAQZBX010005559.1:8750-56125 GCA_029593785.1 Cabassous unicinctus
CCCCCCCCCCCCATTAATAACGTCTTTCATTAGTGTGGTACATTTGGTACAATTGATGAACAAATATTGAAGTATTGCTACTAACCATGGTCTATAGTTTACATTATGGTTTATACTTTGCACCACACAATTTTATAAGTTTTGACAAAACATATAATGGCCTGTATCTGTCATTACAATATCATGCAGAACAATTCTAATGTCCCACAAATGTCCCATGTTATGCCTATTCTTCCCTCCCCTTCCCCTCAGAACCTCTGGTGACTACAGTCTTTATATCAATGTTACAAGTTCTTCCATTACTAGAATAATAAGAAGTCTACTTTGGTCCATATTTGCATTCCCCACTTTTGTTTGTTTATTCCCCAATCTTGAGGATTTTGGTTGGGATGGTGATGCCCACTCTGCTTCTTATTGAGAGGAAACTTAGATCCCATGGAGCAGATAGATGGAACTGTCTTGCTTACAGTTGTAGATACTCTTTTTTTTTTTTTTTGGAATGGGTGTTATCCATTTTCATCCTTTTAATTGTCCTAGGTGAGTCCAATGAACTGGAGAGTAGGTGTTGGCTGCAACTCTACTGAGATTCGGGGCTCAAACAACATATGAACAGACTGAAGTTTTAAGTCTCTGGGACATATATTTAATGGGTATAGTGCTAATTATAGGTTCAAATAAAAGAGGCAGAAGAACCATATATAGGAAAATTATAAATGAATCTAACACTGTTACATTGGGGAGATAAGTTATCATATATTCCAAGGAAAGGCCCACCAATGGGATGCTGATTTCCTGGGGTTGTCTGCTCTAGCCATAATGTCCAGATGTCTCTAGAGCCCTCAGAAACACCCCTGCTTGAGTCATTGTTTACTCTGGAAGACAGGGAGATCCTCCTGGTATATGTATAAGTGTAACATCTGGAATGAGCTCCTGACTCACACTGAAATCTCTTAGCCATAAAAACTCATTTGTATTTAATATTTCCCCCTTTTGGTAAAGGTCTTTTTCCAAATGCATTGCTAGTACATGCTTGGTAATAATTCCTTGGTGCCAGGGAAGCCCATTCCTGGGAGTCATGGCCTATGCCAGGGGAGGGGGGAAGGCAGTGACCTTATATGTTGAGTTTGGCATACAGAGACTTTTGCCCATTTTTGAATTAGGTTGCTTGTCTTTCTATCATTGTTATATGATCTCTTTTTATAACATGGAAATAAAACCCTTGTTGGATATGTGGTTACCAAAGATTTTCTCCCATTGACTAGGCTGCCTTTTCACCTTCTGAACAAAATTGTTTGAAACACACAAGTGTTTAATTTTGAGGAAGTTCTATTTATCTATATTTCCTTTCATTGCTCCTGCTTTGGGTTTAAGGTCCAAGAAACCACCAACTACCACAAGATCTTAAAGATGTTTCCCTACATTTTCTTCCAGGAGTTTTATGGCCAGGCAGCCCAAAGACCTAGCTTACTTGTCTATCTCCAGCTGAACCAACAATTTAGGCCAATGGCTCATACTAATTGGATAAATTGTAGGAGCTGACTGCAGGCTAGTGCTGGAGCTCCAACCTCAATCACAAGTATTTTAATTACCAAACAACCTGACACTTTACTAGCAACACGCACCCCAATCAGGCCATATGATTTAAAACTTATTTGCAACAGAGTCCTTCTCATCACCTAACTTAGCAAAATCTTGGACTGTTGAGAGCTTTTACATTCAGCTACCATTAATTGGGGCTTTAATTGTGCTAATTGGGTCCTGGCTCCTCAGTCAAATTATAGCAGCATCAACTTTGCTAGATGTGCACTCACAGAGCCCCTTAATTTAATAGATATTAGCAAGTCAGACTGTTGGCCTAATGTTGCCTTCAAATTCTAAAATCAGCTAAAGGTCTGGAGCTGCCAGCTGCAGGCCCCATGTGCAGTCTGTCTGGCAAGGTGGTGGGGCACTTTTGGGGATGGGTCCCAGAGCTTGGGTTGGCCTGACCCTGCCATGACTCCACCCCTCTCAGGCAGGCAATCCTCTGTGTTGGGGCTGGTCTGTATCCCTGGCCTGGCCGGTGGCAGGCAGGGCATGGGCCATGGCACCTGGAGGCTTCTGGAGGCATGGGGGTGGAGGGAGGCATCAGTGCTGCTGCCAGAAGGTCCCAGGCAGAGGCAGAGGCAACGTCCTCTCTTTTGAGCCACCCAGACCCACATCTGGCACTGCCCCAGACTGATGATAAATTTAATTCAGAACCAAAGTTTAAAAAACTGGAGCCAGTCCTTTTGCAGGAGAAATTGTCATAAATGAAGTCAATTTTATATGAAAAGGCATTACAACAGATAAAAGTAAAAAATGATTTGTGGGGAAAGCTGATATGCAGTAACTTCAAAATTTCCTTTATTCTTAACACTTTGTAAAAGAAGAACATTCTTGTACTTATACTCTTAACCACAATCTTCAAACCTTCATCCACCACTGAAATCACTGTCATACCAGTCCCTACATTATTCCTTTCAATTGAAATATCACAACCATAGACTATCCTTTTCAGCCACAAGCACATTTATAAACCAGCAGTTATACTCACTATAATGTATTACCATAAAGTTTATTCATTTCCACACATTTACAATAAACCTTATTACAAATTCTGCATACATTAAGCATCAGCTCCCATTCTCAACCCACATTCTATTTTCTAAGAGGCTTTGGGATTTTTCCTTTTGTAGTAATGTAAATGTTCTAAAATTGATTGAGGTGATGACAGCACAACTCTGTGGTGAATATGAGAACCACTGACTGTATATGTTAAATAGATTTACAAAGTACAGGACTGTAAAACACAATGAATCCTGTGATGGAAGATGGACTGTGGTTAACTGAACAAATATAAGGACATTCTCTCATGAAGTAGAAGTATATACTACTAATACAGGGTGTCAATAATGGGGTTAGTTGGGAGAAAAATACACCAAATGTAAGATATTGGCTATAGTTAGTAGTAATGTTTTGATGATGCTCTTTCATAGGTTTTAGCAATTGTTTCACAACAAAGCAAGGTGTTGGTGGTAGGATAATGTATGGGAGCCCTGTCTGAGAATATGCATGTTTGTTTTGTAAGTTCACTACTTTTCCTATACACCCATTGTTTATGTATGTTCATGTATGAATGATAAACTTCAATGAAAAAAGCTTAAAATTTTTTACTTTATTATGGATCATTCAATGCCATTACATAAATTCCATTATAAAAACCTTTTTCCCGCTGAACATGATGTCCCTTTAACATGTATTTAGGAAATTATCACAGTAAATGACCACAAAAGGAAGCAGAAAATCTTAGGCCCCAAGCAGAAGCTGAAATTCAATCCAATAGAGTTATTTATTGTAAATATTTCAGGATTGTCAGATTTTTCTTTGATGAATCAGGTCCTGAAACTGCCAAAAAGTATACCTTGCAATAGCTTATTATTCCCAGACAACACACCTGCAGCTAGTCTTTGCATGTAAATATGTTGGAAAAAATACCACAATTCAGCCAACAATTAAATGGACTACCCTCAGGAGGTGGAGAAGGAGGTGGTGAAGCTGGTCATGGCAACAGCCAAATAATTCTGTTCAATACTTACTCAGATTGGGGCAGAGAAGTCAAGAGGATGAGTGCTTCTGGGTGGAGAGTTTGTTCCATTAATGAAGGTTACATGATATCCACTTGCCTTCCATAATATTTTGTAGTGCCAAGTTCTTTAGCAGACCAAGACCTAAAGATCTTTTCCCATTTTTTTGTTGGGACAAGGGTGCCACTCCTGTGCTGGAGCCGCATTAACAGCAGTGCCTTGGTGAGAATGACCTTCATAAAGGATGTGTTGCAGCAGTAAAAATTTGATCAAAGGATCTGTAATGCAATAACTAGAAGTCATCCACAGAGAATTAATGTTGACATTGAATTTAGAAAAGACCTTGCCTAATACCCAAGAAATACTGGCAGCATTTGTAAAATTTAAGCAAGTATGTGTTGATGAGACTTTTGAAGAAACTGAAGAGAAATGGTTATCTTCATTGGACAGTACTCAGTGGTTAGAATATGTAAGGACATTCTTTAAACATTCAGTAGAATTTGTGTACATGCTGGAGAGCAAACATCACTCTGTAAGCCTACAAGAGGAGGAGGGAAGAGATTTGAATTGTTTCATAGCTTCTCTTATTTATGTGATGCTGGATCTCTATTTTAGGACAATCACTGGATTTCAGAGTCTGATACAGAAGAAGTGGCTCATGGTCATCTATCAGGTCCTGGACAGATGCAAGCATTTGAAGAGGTCAGAAGGGGGAACAGATGTAGTTTAAGTGGTTGAGTGTCGCCTTCCCATATATGAAGCCCTGGGTTCAATCCCTGGCCCTGGTACCTCAGGAAAAATAAAACAAATAAAGAGATTAAAAAAAAAAAGAGTCTCCCTTATTTTGCTATTTTTGGATGCCACATGGCATCCAATATCCAGTGGCATTGGAGTTCTCTGAAACTTCCTTAGGGCCCTGCACAACAGTACCCACGTATCACTGTTCTGCACATTCCTATTCAACTGTCCTCACCAGTGGGTGAAGCAAAAACACAGAATTTGCTATATGTGAAAATATCTAATTGGGTGAAGAAAAGGACTTAAAATTCCCATCAGTTTGGGACTGGTCTCTTCAGTTTACAGCAAAGGATCACACCCATTTCCATAACCCCTTATACTTGGAAAAAGCATATGTTATGTACATAATGGCTCTGTGAAATCTTTTAAATGGGCAAAGGAAAGCTACATCTCCACACTAAGAGGACTGCTGTCCTCCTTCAAGAATGGACTCATCAGCAACCAAGAACTACTTCTAAGGAAAAACTCCTTAATATTAAAACTGAAGCCAGACCCTCTTCAGCACACAGACAGCCAGGATGGTTGCTTGGAAAAGTATTTTAGGGAATGGTTTTCCAAGCTGGTCTACTTGCACGGTGTTCTTCTGCCACAGCTCTTTGGAGCACATGTAAAACTGTGGAAAATGTGCTATTTCTTCTGGGTTCCCAAGGCACAGGTCAAGAAAGCAGCTTCACCACTGCCTTCCACAGGTTCTCCCTTTAGGTAGATGAAGTTGACCTGCTCAGCAGGATGCTCCAGCAGCACAGAAGTGGCCCTTTGCAAGCCTGCTACACAGAGCTGGAGCAGAGCAGGATGTACTTCCAAGCCAACAGCCTGTGCAAGGCCTCAGGGACACCAGAGTACCTCACCTCTTCATTTTCCTTTTCTCTTGCAGGAAATCTATGCAGACAAAGCATTCTAGGAATGCAGGAAGCAAATTTTTAAGTGCAGCCAAAATATAGTTATCTACTGGGACACTAGCAAATGAGGCCTAAATGTAATATTTTCTGAACATTTTGAGGGAAGCTGTAAAATATTTCCCTCTGAATTGAAATTGCTAACCTAGGCATTTGAAGCTCTAAAAATTGTATATGTAAGAATAATAGTTAAAATTTGTCCTATTTAAAAAAAAAATACTTGAATCATTCTTCCTTCACATTTTTTAAAAGGCATAAATTTTGGTTTTTATGTCTTTCTCTTATATGTCTTGTTCATTTTTAGGGGATTTGTGGCAGACATCCTCTTATTATAACTGTGGTGGAGCTAATCAGATTTTTCATTTTTTTTTAATTTTTTGAGTTAATTTATTTTTAAAGAAGCTTTAGATTATATAAATGCCACATTGAAAGGAGGACCTGGCACATTGGTCCACCCTCCTTTGCTAAACAATGCCCATGTACTCCAGAGATTCTTGCCACTCTATGAGAGAATGTAGCAGAACACACCAGGATGGAAATTCACTATTCCATCAGTTAATCTGTGGATCTCCACTCACTGAAACCACACCCCATGACCACATGAACACACACTCCATAGAGGCACACCCCCACACACATCCCCACCAGCACTGACATACTGGACCAGTGATCCTCCTGTACCACAGCTGCAACCCCTCTGCAATACAAAACCTCCCCCAAAACAAAGCCAACAAAAATAGCAATAATAAAATTTTAAAAATTAAACAAAATATTTTTAAATTTGCATTGTGCCTTTCACCACTATAAGACCTGTTATCTTTTATGTATACTCACAATTTCTTCTGTGTGTTCCCCCAGTGTCTTTTTTTCACTTTATTTTCTGTGAAGGTTTAGATTATGGAAAAGTCACATAGAAAATACAGGGGATTCCCATACACCCCATTCCTTCCTCCCCTACATCCCTCCATGTTCTACCCATTCCTCCCTCTTCCTCCCCTCAGGACTTACGGCAACCACTAAGTTTCAATTTTTGAAGAATAAGGTTCATAGTTACATGCATTAATAATGAGGGTTTGACATACTGGTCTGTTTTCTTTTATTAGGTGCTGTCTATGTACTTGAGATGTTCTTACCACTCTATTTGAGAATGCAGCAGAACTCCCCAGGATGGGAATTTAATAAAGACATGAATGCTTCATGAATTTGTGCATCATCCTTTCACAGGGGCCATGCTAATCTTCTCTATAATTGTTCCAATTTTAGTATATATGCTGCTCAAGCACAGATGTACCTATTTTTGTATGATAATCAAATATTGTAAAATACATTTGTTTTATTTTTGCTGGTCAGTTGTTCTATCCTGATTATTGTGCCACAGTTTATTATGCATAATACGAAAAACAACTATAACAGAATTTAAGTCCTGCCCATTGTAAAGCTGCTTGGCTACTCTGCTAAAAAGACATTGTGATGAAGAAGTTGTGAGTATGGCTGCACACACTGTGCCAAAGGTAGCTCAACATTCTACATCCCATGGCTTGTAATTGAAGCCTGTGATGGTGGAATGCCACCAGATATCTGGTGGCTTTGAATTTATAGTTTGAACTTAAAGATGTGCAATGTCTTACTGTTTTTCTCTGATGAAAATCAATTTTAAAACCAATAATGTCTAACTTTTTTAAGGAAAGGATATTAATGTGTACTAACAGAGGGTGAAAGCTATTCAACACACACTTCAACAAAATCTGCTTGATGTAGCAGTAACATCAAGTAGCTAAAACTTAATTTTGAGAGAAAAAAGTCTTTGTGCCTAAAACTGATTATGACTTGAGTTAAAGTGGGATGAGCAGGAATGTGAATGGTCTTGTTGTTCAACAGTGATGAATGTGAAGGAAATTCTGAGTGTTACATAAAATGTTCATAGGGAAACCATTCTACAAGTATCTCAGCCTCATTTTAATGCCATAGAGCTAAAAATCATGACCCTCATCAATCCAAGTGGGTCTCCATCTGGGAAGGATACCCCTGCCCCACAACCCAGATGACTTCATCTGAGCCCAGGAGCTCACTACTATAGATGACATCACCCCAAACAATAGTTCCCCAGCACAAGAGTTCACTATTGGAGATCATTCACTCTTGCATCCTAACCAGTTATCAGGAATCACAACTACACTAGAGCTGGGAAAGTCTCAAGACCCATGAAGCACCCCAGATACCCTCAAGTTTTCAGGGACTAATCACACTGTCAAGAACTGTTTTAAAAAGTGAGACCCACCAGACTGAGTGGTTTTCCAGACAGTGCAGTTTGCTTGTCCTGTGATCCAACTTTGCTTGGTGATACTTGTAAAATTGTAATTTAATTTATGCACCCAGGATTGTACTAATTTTCTAACGTTAAGTACCAATAAATCTGCAGTACCTCCAAAATTAAGGTTCCTGTTAATATCACCTCTCTTGCCTAAAAGGTGGCCTTACTGAGGTATCCATGCTATATGTTCTCCTAGGTAAACAGGAGAATTCTGCTGACCTCCTAATGTACTAGCTATTTGTGCCACTCCACTCTCTTTCTCTCTCCTTTGTCATTATTCATCATCCATATTCTCTCCTACCCTAACAATGTCTGCCATTCTTACATGATGGATACAGGACATTATACATTCTGTCAAAACCTATAAAATTGTGTGGGTGCAAAGTGTAAATTATAATGTAAAATACAGACCATGGTTAGTAGCACTGCTTCAATATGAGTTCATCAATTGTAACAAATGTACCACACTAATGAAAAATGTTAATGGGGAAAAGTGGGGGAGGGGGAGGGGTGGGTTTATGGGAATCCTCCTATATTTTCAATGTAACATTTATGTAATCTAAAGCTTCTTTCAAAACAATTTTAAAAAAAAAGACTACATGGCAAATTAAGTCCAATCCCATCACCCCAGCCCCTTGTATATTTACACAGATTTCCAATCTATACATACATTAACTGGACTATTCTCTTATGCACTAACTATAACTGCTAGATGTGCCATCATCCTGTTTCCAAACCTTTATCCAGCTCATATCTGGCCCAGAGATGGAAAATATTGGGAAGTTAAAACATCTTCCAAACTTCTACCTCCCCTGAATCTAGGGTGCCTGTCCCCTCATGGCATCTGGTGATTGCTTTCATGTTTCCTCAATACATAACACATATAAGTAACCTAATGGACAACTCCACACTCATTTGGTTGGGTTTTTATGCCACACTCCCAGGCACAGCTGTCATGAGGGAATATGTTTACATAACATCTATTTGAGTCAGGAATCGGTCTGAAAAACAAGTCCTAGCTCCCAGGAGCCTATAATCTATACCAAGCACCATGAGGGATACTTACAAGGAAATTCAGATTCAAAACTGCACACATGTGCAGAGATGGACATAGAAAATACATGAGTATCATCTAATTTTTATGCATTAGTTCAGAGGTCAGTACGAAAAAAGGAGAAAAGATTTGTAAATTTTTGCAAATAAGTGTAAATCAAATAAATGTTAATGCTAATGTTTTCTATTCATTATATCATAACATTATTTTAAATGTCCTATCCTAGATGAATTATTTTCCAAATTTGAGTTATGAAGAGAACATAGATATTTTCCACATCAATAAAACAGTTCCAATAAATGTACAAACTTACCTATGACCAGATGCTGCCATCTGTTTGCCATAGGGGTAAAATGCAAATTCATAAAACTGTAAAAGGAATTGCTTACATTGACCTTATTCTTATACAAAATTCAAGTCCATTATTAGTCCATTTTGAATAGTGGTACCTTATGCATTTTAAGAAATTAGGAAAAGAAACGGGAATGCATACAACAGTCTTTTATAGTTACCCACTTATTAAACCCTATCCAGTGCTCTTGTTACTATTTAGTGCCACTTCCTTTCACTGTAGAAGTTCCTTTTAGTATTTCTTGTAGGGGGAGTCTTGCAAAAAATAGCTCTCTGATGGATTTAAAATCTTGGAGTGTGTTTATTTCACCCTACTTTTTAAAAAAAGGCTTTCTATTTTGAAACAATATTAGATTAGAGAAGAAATAACACACATTGCAAAGATCATAGAGATGCCCCATATTCCCTTCACCCAGCATCCTCTAATGTAAGCATCTCATATAACCATGATATATTTGTCAAAAATGAGAAATTTACATTGTTACATCATTACAGTACTACCTACTAAACTACAGAATTATTCAGTTTTCTGCAATACTTCCCAATAATGTTCTTTTTGTGTTTCAAGCATCCAATCCAGGATGTGATGTTGCATTTAATCACCATGTCTTTTTAGTGTCCACTCTGTGACAGTTTCTCAGTTTTTCTTTGTCTTTCATGACCTGGACAGTATTGAAGAGTACTACTCATGATCAGTAATTTTGTCTCAATTTGGATTTGTCTGATTGTTTCTCATTGCTTGACTGAGTATGGATCTTGGGGAAGAGTACAACAGAGGTGACATGTCCTTCTCATTATATCAGGGGGTACCTGTTGCCAATATGACTTCTCACTGGTGATGTTACCTTGCTTGCTTGGCTAAGGTGGCATCAATCAGATTTCTCCACTGTGAAGTTATCATGTTTTCTTCCCATATTCTCTTTACTGCAAGTGAGTCACTAAATCCAGGCACACTGGAGGGGAAGGGAATTAAGATCCATCTTCTGAAAGAAGTAACATTTGCATATATCAATTTTCCTTCAATTTTGTAAAATACTTTTGATTTATATAAAATTCTTCATGTTACTTTGTTTATGGCTATTTGAACATATCAATCTACTCTCTTCTTGCCTCCATTATCCATGATTATGTCAGCCATTAATCATGTGCTTCTCTGAATGTGGTAAGTTGTTTTTCTCTTTCTGCTTTCAAGACTTTTTCATTTCTTTGGCTTTCAATATTTTGGCTGTGATTTACCTAAGGTGAGTCTCTATTTTAACCTGTCTTCAGTTTGTTCTGTTTCTTTGCTCTGTTTAGTAATATTTTTCAGCAGATTTGGGAAGTTTGAAGTCACTTTTTTTTTTAAACCCTAGTGACCATTTATTTCTCATTTACACATATTTAGGGTCATGTGGGACAGCTCTGGTGATTTCACTTGATCTTGGCTTCAAGCCACAAGCTCAGTTCAGGCCTACTACAAGGGTTTTTTTTTGTTCTTCTGCAGCCAGTGTGTTTCCTAGGACAAGTATTTTTTAAGCTGGATAACAATCTACAAAAGAGCTTAGTGGCAACTTGTAATACCTCTTAAGACCTAGGTTCAAAACTGACATTCTTCACTTCTTCCCACATGCCACTGGCCAAGCCCAACATTAATGGGGTGAAAAATATGTACTCTGACTCTAGTGAGAGGAACTGCAAATGCTCACATGACAAAGGGCAAAGCTATAACAGTGTGAGGAATCAGGAACAATTATTCAATCAACCACAATTTACTTGCTTACATACTTTGCCTTGCTCAAAAAAGTAAAAAAAGCTTATAAGGTGTACCCACTGTTTCTAAATTCACCATTTACACAGTACTTTTACTGCAAAAGAAAGAAAAAGAAAACACTATTCATATAAATATTTTAAAACATAAATATGTAGTTGGTTCATATAGAGGGAAAAGTATCACTAAAATAAGAAACCAAAAGCTTTAAGATGGATCAGTTCCCTAGCAATGCAGAAATCCTTGTCTGTTTGGGGCATGGCAATATCTGTGCCTGGAACACCGTAAGAGCTCAATAAACATTTTTCAACCAATGAGGCTCTTGCTTCTTTCTGAGGCAGCTTGTGCAATACATGTACAGCTCTAATTGCACAAACTGTTAATGATTTAAGGTGTGATCATCCTATTGGACCTACGTACTTTTAAAATTCACTAATTACTTAACTGATTTTTTTTTTGCATGAAAATTTTTTCTTTAATTAGATGTCAACGAATCAAAGGTGTACAGACAAATCTCCTAAATTAATTCAGTAAGATGAGGGAAGAAATAAAGGATATAAAGAAGATTTTTTTTTTTTTAAGATTTATTTATTTATTTATTTATCCACCCGCCCCCCTTGCTGCTTGTGTTTGCTGTGTCCATTTGCTGTGTGTTTTCTCTGTGTCTGTTTATCTCCCCCTTGCTGCAAGGTCTTGCTGCATCAGCCCACGGCGCAGGCCTGGGAAGCAAAAGGCCCCATATGGTAAACGGGAGCTCTATCGATTGAGCCACATCTGCTTCCCATAAAGAAGATTCTAAGAGAGCCCAGTAGTTAGTACAAGAAAATCTTAGCCAGAATGAAAGCCGAGAATTTAACCCGAGTTCATCTGAGAGCTAATCCAACTTTTCCCAGATTGGAGAGATCACCGTGTTTGCTTGCTTGCTTGACTAATTAACTAATGCATTTATTTATGTTGTTAAAAAGGAAGTGTTGATTGGAAGAGGAAGAGGTCATCTTACCAGTAGTGGTGGGATTGGAAGCCCAATTAGGAGAAGGGATGGGAAGGATGAAGTAGTTCCAGGAAAAGAAATACATTTGCACTGGGAACTTTGCCATTAAGGAGAGGAGGGAAAAATTGGTTAATAGCAAGGAGGAATACGCAGCAAATTGAGGAGAAAAAATCCAGACAGAACCCTGAGCAACTAATTCCATGTCCCTTAGGTCCACCTCGAACTCCTCCCAATTCAGCCTCCATTCCTTCCGAGCCCCACAAGCCGCCAGCGCTGGGCTGGGGCCACCAGAGGTGGAGGAGCAGCCCTGACGAGGGACGCGGGGCGTGGGTGAGGGCGGGGCCTGGGGCGGGGGCCTGAGTCTCCGCACCTGAGGCCCCGCAGCGCCTCCCCGCCACCTCCACCTCGCGGAGGCTGGAGCATTGCCCAGCGGGAGCTGGCGGGCGTTGGCTCCTCCCCCTCCCGGCAGGCCTTGCCCGCTCCCGCCTCCCTCAGCCGTAGCCCGCCGGCGGGCGCAGAGAAGGCGGCGCTGCGGGGCACACTGTAGGCGGCCAGGCGGCCGCGGCGATGGCGGGACCCTGCTGAACCCGATGCTTCTGGCGCCGGGAACTCGCTGTGCGAGGTGGCCGGAGGTGGGCGGCAGCACGCGGAGTGGCGAGAAGCTGGACGGCTTCGAAGGCGAGGCCTGGAGCACCTTCCTCATCTCGGGCGTCAGCCCCCTTCCCAGCCCACCACCGAGCCGGTGAGCCAGCGCCGTGGGCTGCCCGGCCTGTGCTGCGACCCCCAACCCCTCTGCAGCGCGCTGGCAGCCTGAAGGTCGCCTAAGTGGTAGGTGCTGGGCGGGAGGCTCAGCCGCACGCCTACGTTCCCCCCTCCGACTTCTGGGGCACAGGCTTGGCCCCAGCCGTGCACCCGCCTCACAGGTCACATCCCAGCTCCCGCACCTCTTCTTCCTCGTAGGGTCCCTGGACACTCTCCCGCCTGCGCTGAGGACCCCGGCTTGAACCTGCCAGCTCCTCCGGAGCGGGCTAATCAAGGGCTTGTTTCATTTTCGGGCTAGGTGATGCAGAGCCTGGCGCCAGACTCATGCTGTCCCTGGGGCACTAAAGTTCTTAGCAACTTGTGGCATGTCTTTGGGCTCAAAACCTCCACCCACCCTCCCTTCCACTGTCCTTGCCCCTCTCTGCATCCACCACTGGGAACTGGGTCTTGTTTCCTCCCTGGGGCCTAGAAAAGTGCCAGGCATATGGTAGACACGCAACAAGTATTTGTGAAACGGAGGAATGTAGCCTAGATGCAGTGGGGGAGCCCAGATCTGCCCACAAAGCCTCCAGTTTATACTGCAGAATTTTGATTCCTCCTAATTAACCTAAAGACAGAACAGGCACCCTTAAGTCCGCTGCCCCAGCACAGTGGCTGGCACTGCACAATTTGTACCCAAAGTTAAATCACTCTGGAAGGACAGCCAATGTTGGACGTATCAGAAACAGAACTTTCTGTTGGTCTTGTCCATAGGAGAGCTCATTTCTCAGGGCCTTTCCACTCTGCCCCTGTCTTGTGATTTTGTAACAGGCCTCTCTGGGCAGTTGCTTTACTTTGTTGTGGGCAGGACATGCTCCAGCTCAGGAAAAATCTGTGTGCCCCCTATGTTCCCACTCACAAGTATGAACAAACTTCTCAGCCAGAGAAGCCATTTGCCCTGAGCTGCAATATATGTGCATTTTGCTTCTTCCAAGCATTGGTCATCTTGTGCTTCCATGAGTGCACAGATGAACATTCCTTGGGAATAATATAATGTGCCCACAACTTTTAAATAAAGACCTCAGTTTTTGTAACTCACAGAATCATAGGCTGTTTTTCTCTGCCCTATGTGAAAGGCTTATTCTGCTGATGACTGGAGAGTAGTTTTGAAGGACACTAAGGAAAGACAAATGGAGCAGGTGTAGAATTTTAAACTGACCTCTTGCAGTAAGCTGGAATGCTCTCAAATATGTATTGGTTTGGTAGTTAGGACTTGCTGTTAGCAAAAAGAACAGGGCCTTCAATAAACTTGCTTTGTTTAAGCTGTGCCCTTTTAAAAGTAAATAGAACTTGACACTGGCAAGTTTGAACCAACTTGTCATGCAAAATATTGAAATACAGTAGTTTATACAAAATGTTATCATCTCACTGCTGGGAATTTGTTACCTAAGGTCAGGGATGGAATCCAGTGGTTTTTATTCTTGCCTTTTGGTAAGGTACTATTTTGTTGTAGAGCTTTGCTTTTCATCAGAAGAAGTTTTGGGCCCAGCTGCTAAAGATCTAGCCTGTCTCTGTCAGTTGTCTAGTCTCTAGAATTTTAAAAGCAAGAGGTTATGCACGTGTAAGAGAAGAGAAGGGAGCTGCTTGAAGGGTATGGCAATGTTCAAAATTTTCCCTATACTTGGCTTTTCAGCCTTGATAAAAATCAGGGGCTTTAGGGGACCAACCCCAAACAACAACAACAAATTGGATTCTAAATTTAAACTGGAAAAGAAAACAATAAGTTGTTATAAAATGGTTCTAAGGTGTTACAAAGTTCAGAATGCCATCAAGAAATATGAATATTTCTAATTGTAATCCTGTGATTTTTGAGAAAAATTTATTTTAAAAATTTGAATTTTTAAAAAGATATTTGTGTGTGTGTGATTTGTGGCCTATTACAACCTGTTGATCCTTGCTATCAAAATGTTCTCCTTAGACCAGCAGTCTTACCAAATTCTGAAAGCTTGTTAGAAATACCTCACCCCAGATTTTCTGAGTCATAGTAAGCATTTTAACAAGGTTCCCCAGGTGATTCATATGCACATTAAGGTTTGAGAGGTACAGTTCTGTATGTTTTTGTCCAAAAAATCTCACATGGGTGCTAGTCATCAGCTCTCAGAACCATTTAATAATCCACCTCAAGGCTGAGATTTTTCTGGAAAAGGAGTCTGTACCTCCATCATAGTATTAAAAGGATGAGAGAGCATGTAAAAATTAGCACTTACCTTAAGTACTTAATTGGTGTATAATAAATATTAGCTATCCCTGTTGCTAAGTAATATTCTCTGTCTCTAAAGAAATTTGGTGGAAATATCAGCCCCAAGGCATGAATATATATTTAAATTGATGATACTTTGCTTCCTAATGATTTAAAAGTTAAATTGATATTTTAAATGGGATGTTATTTGATAGTAAAATTAATCTGAAATATTATTGAAGTTGGGGGAAGTCAGGACTTCCCTGTGCTACCAAGGGTAGGACCACAGCCTTGTTAACAAATGCATCTTAAGTTCCTAAGACCTTCTAAAGCATCTCACAGACCCAAAATGAGGACAGCAATAGTTGGGAGATTAAAGGTGGGAAAGAAACATCCTTGTGTCTAGGGCTGAATTTCAGTAGACCTCAGTGAGGGAGCTGCTTTGCTATGTATGAAACCCCAGCCCAGAATCAGAAGGGAATATGACAGACAACCAAAAGAGGGCACACATAGGCTATAATTAAAAGTTTAGACTCACCAGTCCTTGCCGGGGTTGGGGAGGGCTTTTGAAGCTATCTGAGCTTCCTCTTGACCCAAACAGGATCTCATGGCAGAGGCCCAGGCAGGGTTTTACAGCCATGGTCTCTGCCAGGGCTCAGCCAGGTCTCAGCTGTGGCTCATCTTCCTTTTCCCTAAACAATCCTGCCTCATTAAGAAAACTAATCAGAGGAATTGCATAGATTATGTCTTTAAAAAGAGAAACCCATGCCCATCTCTTATTTGGGAGAATGCCTACTGTGGTTATATCAAGCATTAAGAATACATTTTTTTGTGGAAATGAGCTTAAACTATTGATTTAAATTAGCTTCCTCCTAGTCATGAGTGTGAATTCTGTGAAAGCTTATTGGTTTTTAGCTCCCATACACCATGTTATGAAATGGTTAATGTAAGTCTTTTGGTTTGAGAAGTCTGGGTTATTGTTATTTTTATGAGCTTGGTTGAAAGCAGAGTTTGGCTTTCAAAGGGGGTGATATTATCATATATACTATGATATAAGGACATTGTGAGAAGGGGATGGGCCCTGGATTGGGCAACACTTTCTGAACAACAGTAATAATAGTAGCCATCATTTAGTGTGTGCTTACTCTACTGTTGTCACTTTATGGATGAGGAAATTGAAGCACAGAAGCTGTGAGTCATTCAAGGTCACAAGGCTAGTGGGTGGAGGAGCTGGGATTTGAACCCAGGCAGTCAGGTTTCAGTGTGTTCTTCAGTGCCTCCTGAATGCATCATTTTGAGTTGTTCCACATAGTGGTACAGGAGACTCAGAGCCCAAGGATGTTTCAGTAATCTTTGGGCAGGCAGCCTGGTGTCCATATGGGTGAGTTTTCACATGCTGAAGTATCAGAATTACAAAGGTTTCCATTTCTCCATAGGCGTGCAGTGTTCCTAGGTGTGCAACTCCTCAGCTGCATGGTGAAGGAGAGGGCAGGCCTTCTCAAAAGTGCCAGGAGCAGAATCAGTATTTCACATCAGAAAGTGTCCTTCAGGGAGCTCTTGTTGTTTCAGATCCCTTCCTTGAAAGCCTCCTGTGACCTTCTGACATTGCATTTGTTCAGGAATTTTTATAACGTAAGGCCAGGTAATAGGAGATGATTTTAGAATTCAGATGTTTGTTCTGCTGATCTTGAAACTTTTAAACCTCATCATGTCAGCTTCCTCAATAGGAGAATATGAGTGGTAATGACTGAGGTTTTTAGGAATTATAAGGAGTAAAGGGTTAATGTTCAATAGTGCTTTCTTAGATAACTCACAGACAAATTAGAATATTTGCATATCAGGGTTGGGTAATGACATATCTTATATTTGTTGGAAACTTTGTCAGTTTTTCATCTCCAGCCAGTCAGCACACAGTCCCTGAAGGGTTACTGCTGGCTGGGGATGTGCTGGGGGATAGAAGAGGACATGCATTTGATGGTAGGTGACGTAGGGGGCTTCACAGCACTGGATCCTCAGATCTACCATAAAAGGGCTTCTTGTAAGTCCTATGTGCCCTTAGGAAGAATGTTACCTTTGGGAGTTGCCTTTCTGATCAGGAACTTGGAATCAAGTAAATTCTAGCAGAAAAGAAAAGTTATAACTACTCTTCAAGTTTTTATGATGATTAAAAATAGTAAACTTATCATCCAAGACCTTGGAAAAGGGAATGTTTTACAAATCACCCCCATTATACCCATTACCCATGGAGTCACCTTTCTTTAAAGGTGGTTGTGTTGGTGGGGGGAGGTGTGTGTGGGGAACTGAGGCCAGGGTGGAAGGGAGAATTTTCACTGTACAACTTTCTTTTTGAATTTTGCATAAAATGCAGATATCTAACTTTCAAAAATAACTAAAATAGCTTGTTATTAGCTCTATTTTAATACAATTAGCCCTAAAGCTAATATACTGACCATAATCTTTAATTAATCTTTTATTCATTGTCCTTACTTTGTAATTTGGATGTCCTTGGGGACTGGTGTGAGGAATGATTTAGATAATACCTCTTGAAAAAAAAAATGGAGCTGATACTTTCTGTTTCAATAAACTTTCCTGTAAAAACCAGGCATTTTGCAAACTCATAGAGGAAGAATCTAGAGTGTAGGTTACCAAAGGATGAGATGGGGGTAGGGAATATGGAATTAAGGCTTATAATGTACAGGGTTTCTATTTGGGATGATAAAAAGTTTTGGTAATAGATGGTTGAGATGGTAGCACAACATAGTGAATGTAATTAACAACACTGAGTTATATATTTGAATGTTGCTAAAAGAGGGAAGCTTTAGGCTGTATATATGGTAAAAAATAAACAAGCAATCTGCTGATGTAGCACAATAGCAGGTACTTATATTTTTGTTGAAGCTAATGGTATATTTTCTTCCATTTGAAAGGATTTTCTCCATTTTATTTATTAGTTAAAATAATTGTGACCCAATGTGTCCTGACACTTTTGTTTGGAAAATAAGATTGTTTCATTCCCAGGGCCCAGGTTGTGTGTGCAAGAGTTAAAAAGAAGTGTGAGATGAAATGAGATTGGATTCATGAGCAGGTGGGACTTCAGCAGACAGAAGGAAGAAGGATGGATAGGGAGAGGTGGAGAATAAGAGAGCAAGGCAACCCTGGCCTGGGGAGTGGCTGCAGCAGTGCATGTGGTGGCAGGAGCCAATTTAACCTTTAAAAGACTTAGTTCATAGGCTTTGAAACATATATAGTGTCATGTATCTGTCATTGCATATCATACAGAACAATTCCAATGCCCCAGTAATGCCCTGTACAACTGTAAAACTGTACAGCACAAAGTGTAAACCACAATATAAACTATAGACCTTTGTTAGTAGCAATGCTACTAACCATTGCATTGTAACAAGTTTACCATACTAATGTAAGATGTTAAAAATAGGAGAAATTGTATAAGTTGGTAGGGGGGTTATGGGAATCCCTTATACTTTTTTTGAGGTAGTGGGGGCTGGGGATTGAACCCAGGACCTTTTATGTGAGAGGCCAGTGCTCAACTACTGAGCCACATCAGCTCCGCTCCTCTATAATTTTTTCTTTTTCACTTTATTGAGGGTATATAATTCATACATGAACATACATAAATGCTAAGTGTATAGTAGAAGTGAACTTACAAAACAAACATGCATAACATCATACAGGGGTGCCATATATCAACCCACCACCAACACCTTGCATTGTTGTGAGACATTTGTTGCAAATTATGAAAGAATATCATCAAAATCTTACTACTAACTATAGTCCATATCTTACATTTGGTGTATTTTTCCCCCAGCCCATGCCCCCTCTTCTCTAAAACTTCTCTAAAAATAAAGTTTATCATTACAAAAATAAAATAAAATAAAAAGCATTAGAAGAATAAAATAAGAAACCAAGAACTGGGTGCTAGGTAGCTCATTGCTATTGAATTGTCCCTGTTTACACTTCTTGTCAGTGGAAAGAGCTAAGGAATATAGGAATACTTATACTGTGTGTGTATATATCTATATATACAAATATAAGTATGTACATAAAGACAATTACATCTATTTCTGTATATATATATTGAAAACGAAAAATCTACCCCAAGACCTGCTACTTAATTTACAGGACCCAGTGCAAAATGAAAAGTGGGATTCTTGTTTAAAAGCAGGGAAAATAGGTGCTATTAATGATATTAAAATATAAAGCTTTTTCCTTTCTCCCACAATATCTCTACTTTTCATGGTATTTTTTACTTACTACTTAATGCCATTCTAAGTAAAGAGAAATAAAAAAAAAAATTTGTTATTAACATGAATTTTACTGTTCTTCATATTGTGCAGTGTCACTTTAAAATACAACTATAAGCATTTAACTTGTATTTGGAATCACTAAATTACACAATTCCTATTTCATAGCTTATTTCATTGTGCATGTATTTTGTTCTTATTAGAATAGTTGAAACACTGCCCAAAACTAACACAATTGTTTTTATTTTGTGTTTAGTAATGAATAAGGAAAGACTGAAGGAAAGGAACTATAAGTAGCCCTATCTTTCCCTTTCCTTCTGTTGTCATTTTCACTGTCAGTAGTTGAGAAATAGAAGGTAACATGAGTAAGAAAGGATGCTAACAGCTCCAAGAGGCCACACTCCTTTCAAACTAAAGCTTACTTCCAAGGTATAAAGAAGATAATGACCTTCTAAAAAACAAACAACCAAGGACCCCTATAATATCCCTATCATATCTATAGACCTTTGTTAGTAGCAATGCTACTAACCATTGCATTGTAACAAGTGTACCATACTAATGTAAGATGTTAATATTAGGAGGAATTGTATAAGTTGGTAGGGGGGTTATGGGAATCCCTTATACTTTTTTTGAGGTAGTGGGGGCTGGGCATTGAACCCAGGACCTTTTATGTGAGAGGCCAGTGCTCAACATCCCATCAGCACAAGTGAACCCCTGATCGGTGCAAGTTCAGCAAGACTCAATGAGAGTACAAAGGTAAGCATGTTACATCTATGGGTAAAGTTGGTCTGAAGCAAGGCAGCTTTACACATCACATTAATCCTTCAATAAACAATAGAATTTTCCCTCTCACCATCATCATCTGCTTCCTCTATATTGTTAAATTATTGTTTATACATGATGATAAATGTGATGTAGTCCATTTGTTCTCTAGTTCTGGAACCCCTCAAAATCTAAAAATCCTTCTTAGACCAGGCAGACCATTGGATTTCTGCCTATGTGTACCACATTATTGTGGTCTGTTGTAGACCTGAATTTATGGAATGGATAAGCAGTACAATTTGGAGATTGAGAACTTGTGGTTTGGAGACAGACATTCCTGATTTGAATCCTGCTCTAGTCTGGGTTCTTCCTCTTGGCCTCTTTGTGACCACTGGCACTTCTCCTGATGATTCTAAATTTCAGTTTTCCCTCCCATCTGTAAAATAGGGTAAGATGACTCCTGACAGGGTTACAGGCCATTAAAGGAATAATTCATGTACAGCACTTAGTACAGTGCCTGACTCACATAAGTGCTCAATATGTGTTTAAAACTATTTTAACATTTTTTTAAGTGCACCTTGGTGTATTGTCTTTGGTCTTCCTGGGGTAACACTATATGACAGAGCTCCCCTAGTCATGGTAGAGATGTTGCTGAGAATGTTCATTCATTCATTTATTCAACAAGTAATTGTGGAAGGCCTGTTTTGTGCCAGGCATAATTCATTTTGCTGGCAATAGAGCAATGTCATGGGAATGAAAAATCATATTCCACGAATTTATTCACTTTTATCAAATTCAGAAAGTATTTAAGAAGAATTTTTTTTTGTATGGAAAAAAGAAAGCAATGATATTTGAAAGCATGAAAGGCTGTTGTTCAAAGAGGCTGAGAGAAGCTGTTTGGCACATGGTTTCAAAGAAAAGTTTGTCAGACTGAGGATTGAGTAAAGGAGTCAAAAGACATTGTCTTTTAATTCTACAGGGTGCCATTGCCTCACAAAAATTTTGAAAAACTAACAAACTCAAAAGCACCATCTTTCTCAAATCTCTGGTAATGAATGAAAGGGTTGCAGTAACTGGATGAGTGCTGAATCAAGAAAATACAGGTTTAAACATGGTAGCAGCCCTTGGTGTCTTGCTAGTCCTTTCCCCATCCCTTTCCTGGTGTGGTGAGGGGCTGGCCTGTACTTCCATTGTGAATCCCTAGCCCTGTTCCAGAGGGAGCAGAGTAACCCCTATGCACATACTTGGGTACCTGTATGTCAGCACCAGTCCATTGGGTGGCATCCTGAAAAAGTGAACCAAGAAACTCATCTCTGGCTTGGCCTCCAAGAATTTGCTCTGTAAGCAGAAGCAGGTTGTGGACAGCTAATACAGTGTAAGAAATCATTAAGTCAAGGTGGTCTAAGCAAAGGATTATGGGTTTAAGGACACACAAAAAGAATGTGAATAGGGAAGGTGGAAAATGCTAGTTCATAGGATATAGAAAAGTATATGGATTCCTATAAATGGAAGAATTCCTAAGGCCATGAGTGAGCAAAAGTCCAGGTCAAGACACAGGCTCAGAAAATACAGAGAGAAACTTTCACTTCTATTTTACCTCAGGGTGTTCTAGATAGGAAGGTAAAACTCTGATGGAGAGCAGCAGCCAATGTAGTCAATTTGCCAAGACTGTAAAAGAAGATTTTTGCATTGATTTGTTTGTTTTTGTTAGCTCCTGGCACACAAAGAAATCTGTTATATCACTAGCTAGATTCAAACTTAAGGAACAAACAGCTCAGAGACTCAATTCCAGAGTTAACACCTTAATATGTGCAATGTTCAACAAAAATTACAAGATAAAGAGACAGGAAATAACGGCCTATTCAAAGGAAAAAGATAAAACTCCTTTGTTTGACTAATACAGAAGAATAAAATCTTGGGAATAAATTTCACCAAGAAAATTAAAAACTTGCACTCTAAATACTACAAAACATTCCTGAATAAAATTAAAGACCTAAGTAAGTATAAGGACAAACTGTGTTCATGGGTAGGAAACTTCACCTGTATGTTTGTACTACCCAAAGCAATGTACAGATTCAATATCTCTATGAAAATTCCAAAAACCTTTTTATTTAGAATTGGAAAAGCGTATATTCAAATTCATTTGAAATTGTAAGAGCTTCTGTATAGCCAAGACAATTTTGCAAAAGAATCAAGTCAGAGGACTAACAATTCCGTATTTCAAAACTTATTAGAAATCTACACTAATCCAAATGTTGTATTGGTCTAAGGACAGACATATAGACTAAGGGAATAGAATTGATGGTCTAGAAATAAACCCATACATCTATGGGGTATTTGAAAAGGGTGCCAAGTCCATTCAATGGAAAAATAACAGTCTCTTTAAGAAATTGTTATTGGACAACTGCACTTCTGATAATAAAAATGAAGATGGATTCTTACTTTATGCCTTGAACAAAAATTAACTCATCATGAGTCATTGACCTAAACATATGACCTCTATATCCATAAAACTCTTAGAGGAAAAGGTAGGGATAAATCTCAGTGACCTTGTATTTAGCAATGGATGTGATATAAAAAGCATAAGCAACAAAAGAAAACCTAGATAAATGGAATGAGGAAGAACACCCATATTTCCTCAGGGAAGAGTGACCTCAACACCAGCACAAATCAAAGCAGAAATTCCCAACTGTTGGAGAGGACCAGCCTTGGCCTCCTTCCAGAATGGCAAAAGCATTCCATCCCAGCAGCTGCTATTACTAGACTTCCCATGGAGGATAAATTATCATGAGCTACATGGGGCCCAAAAAGATAATGTGGGAGATGAGCAGGTGCTGGACACAAACAGTTGTAAGTTGGACCTAAACAACAGTTTCATGCTGTTGGGCATGAGGGGCATGCTGGGCTGGAGGACTTTGGGCAGTGGAGGATGGAGCTGTGCACATGCTGTGATGGGGTCTCAGTGGGGTTCACCTTCAGAGGATATCCTCACCTACAAGGCCTTCAGAAGCAATGCCTCCTAAGTATCCAAGAGGCTTCAGCTTCCAAAGGTGAATGAAACTGTCTGGGAGACCAGAGAAGGGGCCTGCAGACCCTTGCTGCCAAGTGGCCACTCACCCCTACCTACAGGGCTGCAGACTGGAATGGTGTGTTTCCCCTGGGGCCCTGTTCTCCTCTCCTGCCTTTCTCCATCTTTTCCTCTGTTTCTAGGTGAGTGGAGTTGATTCTGAGGAAATAAAGAGAATTCAAATGAGACCAGAGGCTGTTTATTCAAAGCTGGCTCTAGCAAGGGGATCAGCAACCATCTCTTGTTTTTGGCAGGGACACCAAAGTAGGCAGGACCAAGGGAAAACTTCCTAGTGAATAGCAAGAAGGCTCAGGTGTGCTCCAAGGGAGGTTGTTGGCAGTGAAGCTGGAGGAGGGCTAACTAAAAGACATCTTATGTGATTGGGGAGCTTATTTGGCTTCCCCTGGTAGGCTCTTATTTGGAAGAGTGGGGGACAGCAGGGGGGCAAAAACAGAGAAGCTTGTTGTCATAAACCAAATTCCTCCCTTCCCAAGCCTGGTGCTTATAGAGATTTTGGGTCTCTCACTTCTTTTCCTGCCCAGAAATTCCCTCTCCCACCTTGTACCCTACAGGGGTTGAAGAAAGTGGAGGAGGGGAAGAAGCAACAGGGCTCTCCCACAAAACAGGTTGCACAGTGAATTTCTTCTACAATATATATAATAAAACAAAAAATAAAATTCCTGCTTTTTTCTCCATCTCCATGTAGAAAGTAAAGATGGGATCTCTGGGGTTTATTTGGAGGATGGCTCAGGCTGGAACACATTCAGCTCATGAAGTAGGTGGGGGCCGGGGTAACCCAATAAGATAGACCCTCCCTATCTACCTTCCCATCCTGTACTAGCTTCTCTGAGCAATTAGACACAAAATCAGACTCTTCCCCAGTAGTTTAACACAACAATATTTTATTTTTCCCACAAAGTCTGTTACAAGTCCAGGGAATGCTGCAGAGCAGTTGCCCTCCATGTGGGGGTTCAACATTCCAACTGCTTTGATCTTGTTTTCCTCTCTGTGTGTGCTTCCACAGTTGAGGTAGAGCTTTGGTCTTGCACCAGCTAATACTTCAGCCAAGAAGGGGCACTTTTGCTAACAGCTCATTGACCCCAATTATCTCATGGTCCTGTATAAATGCTAGGTGCAGGGAGCATAACCATTCATCCTTTTGCTGCTCACAATAATGCATGTTCCATGAAGTTATGCATTTTTGTGTCATTCACTGCTGTATCCTCAAGTGTCTAGGATAGTGTCTGGAATACAGTAGGCTCTCAACAAACTGAATGAATGAATATAGTGTGAAGAAGAAATCTACATGTCCTGGGAGAAGAGACAAAAGTCCCAAGGGTCTAAGGTTGAGAGAGTGTTGGTTAAGAGCTCTGTGGCCCAGACCTACAGAGCTGGCTGTTCTCAAGAAATATACTTGGTGTAGTTCTTCTTGGGGAATAAAATAGAATCCTTGTTGAGACCTCCAGACCAATCCCACTGAATAAGGGCTGGTATCTTATGGTTCAGAATATATCAGAGAAAAGGCAGGAATTAATGTGAGCAATCTGTACAGTAACTAATCAAGCAGGATAGAGAAACATACAGTGTGACTAAGGATGACACTTCTAGTCATAGCTCAGGTGACTCTCCTGATCTACTCCATAAAGCAATGACCTCAAGAACCAAATCAACCTAGCATCACCACCAAAAGCACTGAGCTCCTAAATGAAGCTGCCATAGCCATCTGCTTCTTTAATGTAGGGCAGCCCCATGCATCATCAGCAGAAAGGGAAAGAAATGCTTATTGACTAAGCATCAAGTATGGTCCAGGCCCTGTGTGAGGTGCCTTTTTTCATCAGTCTATCTAATCCCTAGAAGTCAGGGGTGTTATGTCTATTTTGTAGAGAAAATAGAGTGTTTCAATGATCAAGAAAAAGGAATGTTTTATAAATCAGAAATAGATACAATATAATGTCATCTAGGCTGGTTATGCAGGTATAATGTACAGATTAGTTCTGCTAATCCTGCCTTTAGGCCTTTCTGACTGATAAAGCCAAGTGAAAACCAATAGAAGGAATATCACCCTCTAGCTGTGGGATCTTCAGGAAGTCACTGTACCGCTTTGAAATGTAACTTCCTCATCTAATAAGAGATTTGGAAGAGCTGAAAAGCAGAATTTTTTAAAGGAGGTAACAGGGATTGAACCCAGGACCTCATACCTGGGAAGCAGGTGCTCAACAACTGAGCTACATCCACTGCCCCAGAATTTTTTGGAAGGAAAAGCCATGTGGAGCCTTAAGCTTCATAAAGACTGTTATCTGGGGAAGCAGAGGTGGCTCAAGTGGTTGGGCTTCCATTTACCATATGGGAGGCACTGGGTTCAGTTCCCAGGGCCTCCTGGTGAAGGCAAGCTGGCCCATGTGGTGCAGTGAGCTGATGGCCCACACAGCATGGTGAGCTGGCACAGCAAGATGACACAAAAAAGAGAGACAAGCACACACAGAAAAAAACACAGCAAATGAACAAAGTGAACACAAGCAGCAAGGGGGATAAATAAAATCTTTTTTTAAAAAAGACTCTTATGTGATAGAAATGGGGAGGCATCGAGTGTTTTCACCAATAATTGATACAATCTGATGTATGTTTTAATGGGATCACTACTTACAGCAAGTGTTAGGGGGACAAGGGCGGCAGAAGGAGGGGATACTGGTAAATTTTGCCATAATCCAGGTGTTACTTGACTGTACTAGTGTTGTGGAAGCAGCAGTGTAAGAGTGTGTCCTTGTGGCTGGCAGCTTGCACCTGATGCATTGTCCATGAACTGATCTGATTTATGATGGACCTCAAACAGGGCTCACTCTGCATCTCAGGCTCAATAAGGTCATACACTCTCCTCTCCCCACCTCTTCACCTGGCACTGTTTATACAAGAAGATTCAAGTAACAGAAACAAAAGACTAATATAAGGTATATGTTAATATGGAACTATATTAACATATAGGAGATGATCATCCTTTCGTGGGGCTTAGTTTCCTATAAAAATCAACCCTGGTTTTTATAGGAAAGGAATTTATAATGATATTGTACAGATTGCAAAATTGTGAGAGTGGATGGAGAATCAAGATCTTTGAAACTCAGGGTTCATGCCACAATGCCATGCCACAACTCATCTAGAGAGGACACCATGCCCACTAAGCAAAAGACTCTAAGGTTGTACCAAACACACCACTAGCTCTGGACACTGACACCACCCCTACACCATTAGCACAATTGCCCTAGGGACTCAATCTGAATGAAGGTTCCTGGCTTCTAGCTTTCTGAGTCACTGGATTCTGCTTCCAAGGCCAACTCTGATAAGTGGAATGTCAGTCACTTTACCATGCATTTGCTGCAGGGGAATCTAGGAAGACAAGTGTCACACTTTCAACCCCATTTAGGTGAAGCATTCTCTGCCTGCCACTGTTGCTATTAAAATTGGGAAATGCCAAACCTACATGGGATTGCAGATGCTAAGCAGACTAAATATATCACAAGTGCCCCTTAGGAAAAGTATATCAAAGCAGAACCAGTGAATGTCCTTTGAATATAAAAGGAACACAACATTTTCCTTTTGTGGTGCTACTCTACACTACCAGAAGGAAGCCTCCTGTTATGGAACCTCATTTCTTGACAGTTTCCACTACCGGAACTCTGTCACTCTCTCCAATACTCCTCACAGCTCAATTCATGGAGATTTCAAAATACATGTGCATGACTGGCCTGCACCTCTCAGTTCTTGGGCTCTTCTCCCATGATCTTGTCTCTACCCTCTGCAGCCATGCACTGCATGACCCTCTCTCAGATCTTCTTATCAGTAGCTGCAGTCTCTGCACAATACCAATTTCATGCATCCTACTCCAGACTACTACCTCACATGACCTATGTCACTTAAAATTTGAACCACAAACATAAAGTGTCCTCAAGGCTGTGTATTCTAGCAATTCTCCAACACCTCATAATCCAATAGTAACTAAAAAAAGAGTTGGAGTTGCTAAACTATTTGCATGTAAAATAGACTTAAAGTGAAAAACTGTTAAGAGGGACAAGGGTAGTCATTATATACTGATAAAGGGGGTAATTCAACAAGGAAGCATAACATATATATATATATATATACACACACACACGCACACACACACGCACACACATGCACACATCTAATGGCAGAACCTCATAATATATAAAGCAAATATGGATAGATTTGAAGGGAGAGACAGTTGTATCTAATAGTATTGGATTCAATCAATAAATTCAAAATTAAAAGAAGCTACTGCTTTTTAAAACACTCATTTCCAATGGTCTTAAGATATTATAGATCATTACCTGGGACTTGTTCATCAAAGAATTAACTTCAGCCTACAGGGTTGAATTTCCAAGATACAAAATGCTACAGAGTCAAAGCTAAGCAATTCTAAATTCTTAGTCAACAGTTAAAAATAATTGATTTGGAATATATTCATATAAAAGGCAAATGGACAGTGACTTACCAGAAAAATTGCCAAAAGCAAATGATCTGCTATGAAAAGGAGTTCCTTTCCCCAAAATATTTATAAATGGACCTTCCAGCATAATATACTTTGCAACCTAAACATTATAACAAACAATTGTAGTAGAAAATAACATTGTTTTAGGTTCCTAAGCTGCTTAAAGCTTATACTATGAAATGTTTAGAATTGAACAATTGGGAATTTGTTAGCTTCAGTTTTGAGGCTGAGACAATGTCCAAATTAAGGCCACATCAAAGTGATGCTTTCTTCCTGAAGACTGGCTGCTGGCAATCCTTGGCTCCTTTGCCATATGGCAAGGCATATAGCAGCATCTGCTGGTCTCTCCCTTCTCTTCTAGGTTTCATTGATTTCAGATTCTTGCTTCTATGGCTTTCTCTCTTTGAATTTCATTCACTTATAAAGGGCTCATGTAATAGGATTAAGTGTGATTTTGAATGAGGTGGGCCACACCTTTACTAAAGTAGTCTCATCAAAAGATCCTACTTACAATAGGTTACATCCATATCAATGGATTAGATTAAAGAACATGTTTTTCTGGGGGTACCTACAGCTTCAAAACACCACACTCCATGACCCCCAAAGATAAGTTCTTTCTATATGGAAAATACATCAATTCCATCAAAATATCCCAAAAGCCTTAATTCATTTCAGTAACAATGCTAAGTACAAAGTTTCATCAAAATCTGTCATAGATATGGTCTGTCCTGGGGCACAGTTCCCCTCTGTGGACCTGTGAAACCTAGAGAAAAAGTTATCTGCTTCCAATATACAATAGAAGGACAGGCACAAGATATGCATTCCTATACCCATAGGGAGAAATTGGAAGGAAACAGGGGCCAAGGGTCCCAAACAATTCTGAAACATAGCAGAGACTACTCCATTCAACTTCAAGGTCTGAGAGTCATCTATGGAATGATGCTTTGTCCTCTGGGCCTGATGGAACAGCAGCCCAACACTTTCCCATGCTCTCCCCAAACACTGGGGTGAAGTCTCCACACTCTTCAAGCATCACAGCGATGGCCAGAAACTATGCAGTCCCCAGGGCACAGGGTCAATGCTGTCAGAACACTGGGGTAATGGCCAACTTTCTGCAAAAATAATACCTATGAAAACATTCTAAAACATTGAACATATTCTCTTTAAAGCCAGGGACAAGAATAAGAATAGGATGTTCATTAACACTTCTATTCAACATTATTCTGGCAATCCTTAGGTAGAGCAGAAAACTTTAGAAAAACAAATTAAAGACATAAGATTAGGAAAGGAAGAAATAAAACTGTTGTATATTATATGTCAATTTACATAGAAAACAAAAGATTCTACAGGAAAAGTATTAGAATACATGGTAGGTGAATGTAAGAATAATAAAGAAAATTGTGTATTTCTGTAGCCAATGACACAAACTATAAAATACAAATACTATCAGAATATAGCAAATATCTACAGATCAATCCAGTATCTGTAACCTGTAACTCCATCCATAACACCCAATTCTGTGCACCATTTCTCTCTCACACACATACATGGCAATGGTGACAAAGTGCCTCTCATTTTATTTTTCCTGTCTTCCCCATAAAACATTGTTGAGTTTGAGTACCATCCCTGGGCACCCTATAAATGCTTAATCTCAGTAGTAAAGCAGTTCAGAGCATTCCTCTAAGCTTGCACTTGGAGGGCCGCAAGCCTGCATCTGCCAACCTACCCACCCCTGTTTTTACATGGCAGCAGTCCTCTGCTCACCTGCAGTGATGACTAGCTCTGAGGGTACACAGTGTTGATGTAGCTCACAATTAGGTTCCAAAGACAGGGTGATAACTCCTTGGACTTCTCTCTGCTAGGAGGAGAAAAAATGCATATATATCAGTAAAGAAGAACTCTCACTTTGGGGAAAACTCAAAAATAGTCTCTGAAGTCTGAAAAGCATCCTAACTAGCATTTCTATTCAACATTATATTGGCAACTCTTATTGTGGTTTTCCCTTTTATCTGCAGAACCTCAGTTCCTGGGAGTCTGTTTGAGCCCTAGTGAGCTTATTGCACCAAATAAATTACTTAGGCAAAAGCTTCATGTGACTGCTTGTGTCATTGGATGCAGCAAAAAGATGTCTCCCCATACCCTTACAACAACTACCACCACTGCTGACATTGGACAATCCTGTAAGTAGGCTTATTTACAAGTGGATGGGGTGACCTGTTCTGGATCCCATGACATCTTCAGGGGAGAGAGAGAGAGAAGAGTATACAATATGGTTCATGCTTGAGTCACAAACATTTTGGAGACAAAAAGCAGGGGCCATAGAAGGAAGGGGGAGAGGAACTACCTCAAAGGAGGAAGCCAGGAAACACATGGGGAGAAGCTTTAAGAAGTAGGTGTGACAGATGGTGCTAGGTACCTCCAGGTTGGGAGAGCTGGGCCAGAATAGGCCCTGGATTTGGCAACAAGTAGATTTTTGGGGATTGCTAAGAAAAAAGTGAGCTACAGGTTATGGAGAGGTCACAGGCAGAGGTCATAAAACTTGGTGAGCTGGGAATTGGACAGGAGGAGGCTAGGACAATCAGCTCTTAGTTGGCAGTTGTCAGTTAAACTCTTGCAGGCTGATGGGGCTTTCTGGACTCTAAAATTCCAAGGAAGATGTGGGGTCCAATGTAATCACATGAGCCTGAAAATGTAGAGAAGTGAGCAAGAAGAGTATGTCAGAGAGCTTGGAAGCATGAGGACTTAACTCACCACTGCCACCTTGAAGATGTGGAGGGAGATTGGAAAGCATAAGAAAGAAAGGCATTTTGCCTACTGCCTGACTAAGATTAGAAGTGGACCCTCCCTAGAACTTCCTGGAAAAACCATCCCTGGGGACATCTTGATTCCTGTCTGGTAAGACCCTGAGCAGAGGATCCAGCTAAGCTCACCCAGACTTCTGACCCACAGCAACTGCTGGGTAATGAATGGGTGTTTAATGCAATTACATTTGTGGTAACTTGCTATCTGGTAAAACAAACAAACAAACAAACAAAAACTAATACAAGCTACTTGATGGGGTTTTCCTGAGTGAATCATTATAAAAATAAACAGGAAGTATCTTCATGTGTGTGATCCTACTCTCTATTATATATATTTTTTTATTAGAGAAGTTGTGGGTTTACAGAACAATCATGCATAAGATACAGGATTCCCATACACCATCCTATTATTGACATCTTGCTTTGGTGTAGAATATTTGTTACAACTGAGCATGGCACATTACTTTATTTGTACTATTGACTATAGTTTATGATTTAACTTAGAGTTCACTATGTAGTGCAGTTCCATGGATTTTTTTGAAAAATTTTTATTCTGTTACCATATATATGAGCTATAATTTCCCTTTTAAACCACATTCAGATATATGCTTCAGTGCTGTTAATTATGTTCACAATGTTGTGCTACTGTCACCACCATATATTACCAAAACTTTACAATCAACCAAACAGGTGCCCTATACAATTTAAGTCTTAACTTCCCATTCCCTATCTCACCCCATCCCCTCATAACCTATATTCTAGATTCTGACTGAATTTGCTTATTCTAATTATTCCATATCTCTGAGTTCATATAATAATTGTCCTTTTATTTCTGGCTCAAGTCACTCAACATGGATGTCTTCAAGCTTCAGCCATTTTGTTGCATCTATCAGAACTCATATCCCAAAAGCTTTAAATCATTTCAGAAAAAATGCTTAGTACAAAGTCTCATCAAAATTGGTTATGGGTGTGTTCTGTCCTGCAGCACAATTCCCCTCTGTCAGTGGGCCTGTGAATCCTAATTAACAAGTTATCTGCTTCCAATGTACAATGGAGAGACAGGCACAGGATAAATATTCCCATTCCCATAAGGAGAAATTGGAAGGAAAATAGGGGTCAAAGGTCCCAAGCAATTATGAAACGCAGAAGGGCATACTCCATTAGATTTCAAGGTCTGAGAGCCATCTATGGAAAGGTGTATTTTTCTATGAACATGATGGAGTGGCAGCTTCAACCCTTCTAAGTCCTTGTGCAGTGACTATGCTCTCCTCAAATGCTGGGGTGAAGGCACCACCCTCTCCACCATTGGGATGACATCCAGGCTGTCAACAATCCTGGGCATAGGTTCCAACTTCTTAGAACACTTGAGTGGTAGCACTGTTCCTTGAGAGGTCTGGAAGACCTGTCCTCTCGAAGTGCTATTGCAGAGTCACAATTTCTGCACACATGGGTGTGTCCACACTCTTGGCCTAAGATGTATTTGGTCCAGAACTCAGCTTCCATGGTTCTGCCCTTGATGTGATTTTTTCCTTCGGTCTGTCCCTTTTAATCAAAGCTGGCAGTGGTTTCACTCACACAGATCTTACAAAAAATCTTGTTGGTTTTGTATGTAGTATATAGGGTTTGAATCCATCAGACATTAGGACTTCCCACAGATCTTTCCTCAATAACTGCACCTCCAATCCTGACTTGCCCTGAAATGTCTAACTGGATTCATGTTCAGTTAAACCCTCAAATGGAGCATTGTTCTCAAGTTACTTGCTTTATAAAAGCTCAGAATTTTCCAAGCCATCAATTTCTGATTTCTCTATGCTCAGGAATTCAGTTCTCAGCTTTTCCCTTTCCTCACACATTTTACTATAAGCTGCAATGAGAAACCAAACTGCCTTTCTACAGTTAGCTTGGAAAACTTCGCAGCTAAATATCCCAGCTCATCACTTTCAAGTTCTGCCTTTCTCCAACATCAGAACAATTTTGCCAAGTTCTTCGACATTTTAAATAAGGATCACCTTTCCTCCAGTTTCCAATAACACTTTCAAAATTCCCATCTAAGGCCTCAATGGAAGTACATTTAGTGTCCGTATTTATAGAAACAGTCTCTAGAAAGTGATCTAGACCTTTTCTATCAAGTGCTGTACAGTTCTATAAGCCTCTAACCATTTCTCAATTCCAAACATTTTTGGTGTTTCAAATAGTAGCACTCCACTATCCTTGTACAAAAATCTGTCAGTTTCCTAGACTGCTTAAAGAAAATATCATGACATAGGCTGGCTTAAACAATGGGAATTTGTTTATAATTAGGGTCCAGGAATATGTCCAAATCAAGTTATCATCAAAGCTATTCTTTCTTCCTGAAGACCAGCTACCAATGATTCTTGGCTCCTCTGTCCCATGGCAAGGCACATGGTGGCCTCTGCTGGTGTCTCCCTTGTCTTTCTGGTTTCATGATTTCAGCTTCTTGCTGCCATGAATTTTTTTCTCTCTGTAATGTGCTCTGTTTATAAAGGAGTACAGAAATAGGATTAAGTCCCACCCTGATTGAGGTGGGTCACACCCTTACTGAAAGAACCTCATCAAAAGAACTTATTTATGAGAACGCATCCATAGGAATGGATTGGATTTAAGAACTTCTTTTTCTGAGGTACATAGATCTTCAAATCTTCACATTGCATCTATCAAAACTGCATTCCTTTTTATGACTGAATACTATTCCATTGTATGTATATACCACTTTTCCCCCCATTCACCTGTTGATGGGCACTTGGGTTGCTACCATCTTTTGGCAATTTTGAATAATGCTGCTATGAATATCAATATGTAATTCAATTCTTTTGGGTTTATTCCTAATAGTTGGATTATGGGGTGGGGTGGTTTGAGTCTTTTTTGACCCTAGAAAATCATGTTCTTAGTGCTAATGAACCCTTTGTGTAAGCCATCTGTAGGTGGGATCTTTTTATTAAATTACTTCCTTAAGGGGCTTTGATTAGATTGTCTGACCCAGGATGTGTACTAGCCCTCTCACTTGAGTCCTTTATATATGGAGGAATAAAAAGCTGCAGATACTGGAAAAAGCTGTAGAAACAGAGAGAAGCCTTACGAAACTGAAATCAATGCTCAGGAGAGAGCAAAGCCACAGATGGAGCAGTCAGAAGCTGAAAGAAACTAGGCTCTGAGGAGAAGGCAGAGAGCAAGATTGGCAGATGCTACCACTGTGCACTGCCATGTAAGAGGAATCCAGGACCACCTGCAACCAGTCCTCAGGGAAATAAGCATTGGCTGATGAAGCCTTGATTTGGACACTTTCACAGCTTTGGAACTGAAAACTTTTAACCTAATAAATCCTCATTGTAAAACCCAACCCATTTCTGGTATATTGCTCCCAGCAGCTTTTAGCAAACCAAAATATGGTGCTTGCTATATGGTAATTCTATACTTAAGTTTCTGAGGAACCACTAAACTGTCTTCCACAGCAGCTGCATCATTTTACATTGTCACCAGCAATGAAGAAGTGTACTTGTTGCTCCTCATCTTCTCCAACACTTACTTTCCATTTTCTAATAGCAGCCATTCTTATGGGTGTGAGATGGTATCTCACTAAGGTTTTGATTTGCATTTTCCTGATGGCTAATGTTGTTGAGCATCTTGTTATGTGAGTTCTGGCTATTTGTATATCTTCTTTGGAGAGATGTGAATTCACGATTGTTGCGCATAGTTTAAAATGAGTTGTTTGTATTTTTGTTATTAAGTTGAAGGATTTCTTTATAGTTCTGGATATAAAACCACTGTTGGATATGTTGTGTCCAAGTATTTTCTCCTGTTGTGTAAATTGTCATTTTATTTCATGATAAAATACTTGGGGTACAAACATTTTTAATTTTGGTGAGGTCCCATTGATTGATTTTTTTCTTTTGTTGCTTGTGCTTTGGGTGTAAATTTTAAGAAACTGTTGCCTAATACAAGGTCTTGAAGATGCTCCCACCATTTTCTTCTAGGAGTTTGATAGTTCTGGCTCTTACATTTAGATCTTTGATCATTTTGAGTTGAATTTACTATAAGGTGTGAGGTAGGGGTCCTTTTTTCTTCTGCAAATGAAGATCCAGTTTTCATAGCACCATTTGTTAAAGAGTGCTTTTTGCACCCCTGTCAAGAATTTGTTGTCCATCAATGTGACGGTTGATCTCTGAGCTCTCAATTTGATTCCATTGGTCTAAATGTCCTTATGTCAGTACCTTGCTGGTTTGATTATTGTGGCTTTGTAATAAGTTTTACTATCAGGAAGTTTGAGTTCTCCCATTTCATTCTTCTTTTTCAAGAAGTGTTTGGCTATTTAGGGCCTCTTACCCTTGCATGCAAATTTGATGATTTGCTTTTCCATTTCTGGAAAGAAGATTGTTGGAATATTGATTGGGATCATGTTGAATTTATAAATTGCTTTGGTTACAATTAATCTATTAACAATATTTAGTCTTTCAGCCCCTGAACATGGAATGTCCTTCCATTTATTTAGTTCTTCTTTGATTTCTTTTAACAATGTTTTGTGGTTTTCTATGTACAAGTTCTTTATATCCTTGGTTATATTTATTCCTAGATACTTGATTCTTTTAGTTGTTAATGGAATTTTTTTCTTGGTTAATCCTTTGGGCTGTTCATTGCTTATATTTAGAAACACTACTGATTTTTCTGGTTGATCTTGTATCTTGCAACTCTGCTGAATTTACTTATTAGCTCTAAGACCTTTGTTATGTACTTTTAAGGATTTTCTATACATAGGGCCATGTCATCTGCAAATAGGGAAAGTTTTACTTTTCTTTCTTTCCAGTTTAGATTCCTTCTATTTCTTTTTTCTTGCCTAATTTCTTTGGCTAGAACCTCCAGAACAATGTTGAATAACATGGTCACAGTGGGCATCTTTCTCTTGTTCCTGACCTTAAAGGGATAGCTTTCAGCCTTTTACTCTTAAGGAGGATGTTATCTGTGGGTTTTTCATATATGTCCTTTATCATGTTGAGGAAGTTTCCCTCTATTCCTAGTGTTCTAAGTGTTTTTTATTATGGAGGGGTGCTGGGTTTTGTCAAGTGCCTTTTCTGCATCAATTGAATGATCATTAAATTTTTTTCCCTTCTATTAATGTGGTGTAGCACATTATTTGATTTTATGTTGATCCAACATTGCATAACAGGGATAAATCCAACTTGATCATGGTGTATAATTTTTAGTGTGTTGTTGGATTTTGTTTGCTAGTATTTTATTGAGGATTTGTGCATCAATATTCATAATAGATATTGGTGTCAAATTTTAAAAATAGAAATTAACTGCTATTATAGAAATAAACTTATTAAGATAACAACAAAGAGGAGTACAAGAAGGGACCCGGTAAAGGGATAGAAGGCATCTCAGAGAACATCCAGTGTGAAAGCTGATGTACAGGGGAGAAGAAGAAAACAGTATGTTCTATGATCCTGAAGTGTGTTTGAGGGGACAAATGGCAAGAAAGAAAAGCAGGATTCAGTCATCAAGGGCCTTAAACATTAGACTAAAGGGCTAAATCTCCTTTGGATTTTACATTTAAAACAATGGGGAACAAATTACCAGTGTAAGCATGAAAGTGACAAGAGCAGTGTTGTCACTGCTCTTTGGAAAGAAGAGCAGTGACAACACTTTCCAAAGTATGAGGGGATTGGAGCCAGGCATCAATGAAGCAGGAAAATGGGACAAATGGCTGTTTTATATACAGAATAGTTACAATAGTAGCTGAGACCTGGGTTTTGGCAGACAGTCATAGAAAGCCAGAAAGGACTGCAATTAAATGGATGCTGGGGATGATTGAATGAAGAAGAAGAACTAAAGATCACCTTCCTGGCTGGCACAACTGAGATTAACTGCTGACATTTATTGAATCTTATTATGTGCTAAGTACTTGACATGCATTATCTTTTTTTAAGAGGTACTGGGGATTGAACCCAGGACCTCATAGATGGGAAGCAGGTGCTCAACCAGTGAGCTACATATGCTCCCCAATGAGAGTTGGTTTTATTTTTTATTTGTTTGTCTTTAGGAGGTACTGGAGATCAAACCTGGGTCCTTGTACATGGGAAGCAGGTGCTCAACCACTTGAGCTACATAGGCTCCCCAACATGCATTGTTTTATTTAAGCCTCACCACAAACCTATAGATACCATTTTCTCTATTTTCAGGAAAAACAATTTAAATAGCTTACCAAGATCACTACAGAATCCAGATCTTTTTGACTAAGTAAAAAATTATGTATGTAAGCTTGTAGGCACATAGTGGAAGCTCTAATATTTTCATTTCCTTTCAATTACATTTAATATATCACTCCTTTACTTAACTTGTTAGTGTATATAGTGAATTATTATTCCTTAGAATTTTCAGTTAACATATAGGAAAATTCTTATTTCTTTCTTAGTGCATTTTTGAAAACTTGAAAGCAGAATGTGAAAGTTACTCAACAGAGTCCCAATTTTAAAGGGGTACCTGTTTCCAGAGCATTATAAGCCTCCTAAATTATGATTGGAGCAGGCCTGCCAGGGGCAATCCAGTGGACAGCAAAGAGATGTGAGAAGTGGCCAGGATCAGGGTGGGAGGTACTGCATCTATCACCTAGTAATTGAGTAAATGCCAAACCACCTATCCCCTGAACCCACTGCAGGAATAAAGGATTAAAGAAATCCCTACTGTGATGGTTAGGCTAATGTGTCAACTCAGCCAGGTAACTGTGTCCAGGTGTTAGGTCCAGCAAGCACTGGGCTAATTGTAATACAAGAGCATTTATGGACTTCAATCACCAGTGAGTTTACTGCATGGATGGTTTATTACATCTGCATCAATCAAGGAGATTGCATCAGCAATGGGAGATGCTTTTATCCAATCAGTTGAATGCCTTAAAAGGGAAAGTAATTTCAACATTCAGAGAGAATTTCCCAGCTCATCTTTGGACAGCTACCTTCTCTCAAAAACTCATCAAGGACCTTTCATTGGACTTTCATCAGAGCCTTTGGTTTGCAGCCTGTCTGGAACCTGGATTTGTGCATCCCCATGGTTGTGTGAGAGACTCTTATAAAATCTCATATTATTGACAGATATCTCCTGTTGATTCTGTTTCCTGAGAGAACCCTAATACAGCTTGATACGAGGAGTGGTTCTTGAGGAACAGAGTCTTAAACATGGGATGTCTGAGGTGGTTCTGGGAGCTTTGTAATTGGCTCTCTACTCTAACTGGTCTCAAGGGTCCTAATGACTTCCTTTCCAATAATGAAGAGGTTGCTAACAGTCTGTGGTGTGAGCTGACAATAGAGATATGCAAAATAGCATCACTGGATTCCCCTACTCCCACGCTTATAAGAAGCAAGGATCTGGGTGAGAGTATTTTCATTAACAGAATTTTGTGGAGTCAAAAAGTATAATGATGTTGGCCGGCTCCTCCTAGATATTCTGGATACAGTTACAAAAGAAAGAGATGAGCTAAAGTCTTCAAATTTGAAACTTAAATGCCACATGAATGATATGAAAGTTTCTGTGTGTGCCTTGAAAGAAAATCTTGTCTCCTGTAGCCACAGACTTGAGATATCTGAAAATCAAACCCAGACTCTCATTGTACGAGTAGCAGAATTACAGAGGAAACTAAAATCTGAACCTTGCAGGGTTTCTGCAATTAAAGTGAAGGCATTAATTGGAAAGGAGTGGAACCCCAAGGATTGAGATGGAGACATATGGGATGATGATAATATTGGTGGGGAGATTGGAACCCTAAATTCTGCTGAGACTACCAGATAAACCTGCAAGGGCCTGCCCTGTGGAGACCACACCTTGTCAACCTTGTATCATCCAGCCTCCAGCCTACCCCAGGGAGTCTGGACCTCCTTCTAGCCCTGAGGTGTGTACTAGCCAAACTCCAGCATGCACTGCCCAGCCTCCAGCTTGCCCCAGGGAGTCTGGACCTCCACCCAGCCATGAGGTAGGTACCAGCCAAACTCCAGCATGCACTGCTGAACTTCCAGTCTGCCCTGAGGAATATGCTTTCCAATCCCTGCCTGAAGAGATTAATCCTGTCTCACCAGAAGAAAATGCAAAGGAATGCCCTGAGGACAGTAGCCTGCAAGACATCTCTAATCCTTTCCCTTACCCACCCCCACCACCCCTCTTGTCTTTGAGACTAGACTAAAATTACAAGCCCCCAAAGGTGAAATACAAAGTGTGACCCATCAGGAAATATGCTATACTCTGAAAGAACTGCATGGGTTTTCCAACTTATATAGACAGAAATCAGGGGAATATGTGTGGGAATGGATGTTAAGGGTATGGGATAATGGTGGCAGGAATATAAAGTTAGATCAGGCTGAATTTATTGATATGGGCCTACTAAGCAGAAATTCAGGATTCAATGCTGTAGCTCAAGGGGTTAGAAAGGGCTCTAACAGTTTGTTTGGGTGGCTTACTGAAACATGGACCAAATGATGGCATAGCATGTCTAATGTTGAGATGCCCGATTTGCCCTGGTATACAGTAGATGAGGGGATTCAAAGGCTTAGAGAGATTGGAATGCTAGAATGGATTTACCATTTGAGACCTGCCCACCCACCCCAGGAATGTCCAGAGGACACACCGTTAACGAAGACTGTGAGGAATAAATTTGTAAGACTAACTCCATCTTCTCTGAAGAGCTCTGTGGTTGTTCTTCTCTGCAGTCCAGATATTACTGTAGGGAGGGCTGTAATGGAATTGGAATCCTTAAACATTATGGGGATGATTGGATCTCAGTCTGGTAAAAGTCAAGTATACACAGTTAATCACCAAAGGCAAGGTGGGCGTGACTACCTCAATGAAAGGCAGATTCAAAGCAGCATACAGAATATTCTGAGTCCCATGGAGTTATGGCATTGGTTAATAGATCATATGGTACCTAGAAATGAAATACATGGGCAGTCTACTAAATTTCTTCTGGATCTGTATAAGCAGAAGAGTTCTAGGTCGAGTGAACAAAACCCTAACTCAAATTACAGACACAGAGAATCATGGCCCCTTAATCAATTCCCAGACTTGAGACAGTTTACAGACCCAGAGCCCCTTAAATGAGGAAAAGGCCAGGTCCCCTTGGGGAAGTATCCTGTTAAACTGCCAAAAATTTATAATGTTAATCTTCCTTTAAATTTATACTATTAATCACCTTTCCCCAGGGAGATCTATGGCCTTTTGCCAGAGTAACTGTGCATTGGGGAAAAGGAAATGATCAGACATTTTGGGGATTATTAGACACTGGCTCAGAAGTCACATTAATTCCAGGAGACCCAAAACATCACTGTGGTTCACCAGATTAGGGTCTTATGGATGTCAGATGATTGATGGAGTTTTAGCTCAGGCCCATCTCACAGTGGGTCCAATGGGTCCCCAGACCCATTCTGTGGTTATTTCCCCAGTTCCAGAATGCATAATTGGAATAGACATACTCAGTAACTGGCAGAATCCCCACATTGGATCCCTGACTTGTGGTGTGAGGGCTATTATGGTTGGAAAGGCCAAGTGGAAGCCTCTAGAACTGCCCCTGCCTTGGAAAATAGTAAATCAAAGGCAATACCAGATTCCTGGAGGGATTGCAGAGATTAGTGCCACCATCAAGGATTTGAAGGATGCAGGGGTGGTGATTCCCACCACATCCCCATTCAACTCTCCTATTTGGCCTGTGCAGAAAACAGATGGATCTTGGAGGATGACAGTAGATTATTGTAAACTTAACCAGATGGTGACTCCAATTGCAGCTGCTGTCCCAGGTGTGGTATCATTGCTTGAGCTAACCAGCACTTCACCTGGTACCTGATATGCAGCTGTTGATCCAGCAAATGCTTTTTTCTCAATTGCCATTAGGAAGGACCACCACAAACAGTTTGCTTTCAGCTGGCAAGGCCAGCAGTATACCTTCACTGTCCTGCCTTATGGATATATCACCTCTCCAGCCCTATGTCATATTATTGTCTGCAGGGAACTTGATTGTCTCTCCCTCCCACAAGACATCACACTGGTCCATTATATTGATGATATCATGTTGATAGGACCTACTGAGCAAGAAGTAGCAAAGCCTCTAGATTTATTGATAAGGTATTTGCGTGAGAGAGGATGGGAGATAAATCTAACAAAAATACAGGGTCCTTCCACCTTAGTGAAATTTCTAGGTGTCCAGTGGTGTGGGGCCTGTTGAGATGTCCCTTCTGAAGTAAAGGATAAGCTGTTGCACCTGGCCCCTCTTATGACCAAAAAGAGGCACAATGCTTAGTTGGCCTCTTCAGATTTTGGAGACAACACAGTCCTCATTTGGGTGTGCTACACTGACCCATTTACTGAGTGAAAAGAAAAGCTGCTAGTTTTGATTGGGGACCAGAACAAGAGGAGGCCCTTGTTCCCAAATTTCCCCTAACATATGAAAATTTGTATTAATTTCATGTCATAATATTTAAGGATGTCAAGTTTAAGAGTGAATATTACCCAAGGACTTGCACCCTATTCTGTGGGGGAATTAATGCATTTCTGGTTGTACACAGGGGAGTTGAACATTGTTAGGTGGAAATATATATGTATGCTTGTCTGTTATTGTTTTTACTTAGAGACTAAGTATGGTTTAGGGTAATGTGTATGGTGGCTGAGTTGACAAGGGGTGGACTGTGATGGTTAGGCTAAGGTGTCAACTCAGCCAGGTAATTGTGTGCATGTGTTAGGTACAGCAAGCACTGGGCTAATTGTAATACAAGAACATTTATGGACTTTGATCACCAGTGATTACTGCATGGATGGCTGATTACATCTGCATCAATCAGGGAGATTGCATCAGCAATGGGTGATGGCTTTTATCTGATCAGATGAATGCTTTAAAAGGGGAAGTGATTTCAACATTCAGAGAGAATTTCCCAGCTTGTCTTTGGACAGCCAGCTTCTCCCAGAAACTCACCAAGGACCTTTCATTGGACTTTCATCAGAGCCCCTGGTTTGCAGCCTGCCTGCAGAACCTGGACTTGTGCATCCCCATGGTCACATGAAAGACTCTTATAAAATCTCATATTATTGACAGATATCTCCTGTTGATTCTGCTTCCTGAGAGAACCCTGGCTAATACACCTACCCAATAAACCACAATACAGATATCTTCCATCTTCCCAGAGCAAGGAATGGAAGCAAGTGTTTTTTACTGCCATTATAGAAGAAGTAGATTGGGATTTTAGCCAGCTATTTCCTTTTACACATGAGATCTCTCAACTCACTACCTGCATGCACAATGGTCAGGACTGGAGATCAGGATACCTATCACAGACAAACTATAGCTCTTAGTCAATCCTTTGTATTTTTGAGAAATTCAGAAGCACCTTTAGTCAATGAGGACTAGTGCCAAGTACAAAGCTGGTTCTGCTGTCATAAACATGCCCTACCACTTTGGCAGAGGCCAGGCCTTTATTCTTCAGCTAAAACAATTGGCAAGACACCATGCCATGGCTCAAAATCATTCAAAAGTGCTATACTAAAGATCAAATTCAGAGATTGAAAAATGATTTAGAATTATCAGTGTATAAACTTGTTTAAGTACAGGTTGTACAAAAGTAACAACATTGGAGACAGCCTGTATATAGTGTTTCTTCAACCACAATGTAAATTTCCAGAGGGCAAGGACCAGATCCTTTATTTTTAAGCTATATCTATTCAGTGACCAATAATATGCTTTATTCACCTGGGCCTAATAGCTGATGACTGGGGGAAAGATGAGCATGACTTGATATGGTTCCAGCATATCTAATTAAGCCTTGCTTAATCCATCAATAAGTATGGTAACTGTGAAAGGGAGAAAAATATTTAAGACAGAATTAAGGCCAAAGGAAATCGTAAGCCACTCTCCTTTACCACAAGAGGACAATGTCTGAACACTAGCGATGTTGGGAGGAAAGAGGCTTGGCCATCTGCTCTCTGTTTATTTCCTTTTATAACACCATCCTGAGAGGGCTGCAGCTTGGGTAAGGAGGGGTGGGCTAGCTGCCTCCACCTTCCTGCAGGTGTTGGCATCACTTCCCTTATACTTGCACCATGGCTGTCAGGGGACCAAGGCAGAAGAAACAGAGGAAGCAGAGCAGCTGGTTTTCCCACAGTGGTCAGTCACCCCAAGCTGTCAGAAGCACATACCAAGCATTGCCTGCTGATAGAGGTACCTACTGAGAGGGGTGGAGGGAGAAGAGGGAACACTTCTACCTGGCAATGGTTCTCAAACTTTAACATGCATCAGAATCACCTGCAGGGCTTGTTTAGCCTGCTGGGCCCACTCAGCTTCCGAAGGTCTAGAGTTGGGTCTCAGAACTTGCATTTCAAACAAATTTCCTGGTAAAGTTGATGCTGTTGTACTAAGGACCACACTTTGAGAACCACTGCCATACAATATTGCTGGCTCTGTGCCCTTCTTTCTAGTGAAACTCCTCCATTTCCTCCTTCCTACCACCTATCTACTGCTTTATGTCTTCTCTACCATTCCTTCCCTAGCTTCTAAATAAAAGGAGACTAAAGAAAGTTGAAAACAGAAAGCAGAAGTACCTATTAGGTTAGATTTGACTTAAGGAATCCTTTGGGCAAGGATTCCAGTAATCTCAACAGCTTGAAGGTTGCTTCAGAAACAAAATGCATTCCAAGTACATTCATGCTTCTCCATCTTCTCTTTACCTAACAGATGGAGGCTAGTTCAGTAAACAATAACAAATGCTTTTCCAATAATAAGATCATACTTTGGGGGTCAAAATAATAGGAAATGGAATGTATATTTTTGAAATTTTCCTCACCTCTCCTAGACTACTTTTTGACTCATTTTCTCTTTCACTTAAATAAAGAGGGTGGTCCATCACTGACTAGTGCAATTGTCTCTCTATATACAGGCCTTCTTGCTTATTTGTGATTGAATTTATTGTAGAGAAAGGTAAGGGAAAATGTGGTTAAAAAAGAGGTGGAGACAAACTGGATAAGGATTTTCATTCTGGGCCTCCTATCCACAGGCCTCAGCAGCCCTGCCACAGATCTGATTTATTCTTTCATATCAAGAAGTTGATGTGAGCCTTTTCCATGTTGTAGATCTACCAACAGGTTTCATAGCTTTCCTGCTGTCACTGGTGGCTTGGCTTCTCATAACACTACCATGGCTTAATATCCACAGTGAGCCCATGCATGGTAAGGATTCTGTTTAGGGTCCTGTTTGTACCTTCCACATTCCTTTCCTGTACCATCACAGTCCTGGCAATGAACTTTTGATGTCTTGCCATGACCTTTTATTTAAAGTCTTCACTCTTCCTTTCCCAGACCCTGGCAAAAACTCCTTGCAATTTTCTTTTCTTGTATTATCTTTTCCTTGCTTTTGTATGAGGCTGATGTTGGCATTGTAGAATGAATTTGAGAGTGTTACCTCCTCTTCAATTTTTTGAAAGAGTTTATGCAGAGTTGGTGCTAATTCTTCTTGGAATGATTGATTAAGTTCTCCTTTGAAGCCTGGGTTTTACTGTTTTGGGAAGCTTTTGATTACTAATTCAATCTAGTAATTGATTTGTTAAGATATTCTGTTTCCTCTAGAGTCAACATAAGTAGTTTGTTCCTATGAATTTTTTCCTTGGAATTTTTTAGATCTAGGTTATCTAATTTAGTGGTTACAGTTGTTCACAATTATTCCTTTTGTATTCCCTTTTTATCTGAGTGAAGTCAGTTGTAATGTCCCCCTTTTCATTTCTGATTTTCATTATTTGTGTCCTTTCTCTTTTTATTTTTCTTTGTCAGTCTATCTAAAGGTTTGTCAATTTTATTGATATTTTCAAAAAACCAAGGTTTGGTTTTGTTGAATCTATTGTTTTACTGTCTTCTATTTCATTTATTTATGCTCTAAACCTTGTTATTTACTTCCTTCTACTTGCTTTGGGTTTATGTTGCTCTTCTTTTTCTCTACTTCTTCTGTTTTGAGATTAGGTCTCTGATATGAAGTCTTTCCTCATTTTTAATGTAAGTGTTCAGAGCTTCATGCTGTAAGTTTTAAAAAAAAGGATTTAGTCAATTTTATTTACAGCTTTTTTGTTTTTATACATTTCAGAACATTATACAATTACATTTGCTCATTTTCTGACCCACAAGGAGATATCTTAAACTGAAAAAAAAAATTTTAAGCATCAATTTAGGTACAGCCAAAATGCAACAATTATACATATGACAATTAATTCACAAAGTATAATTTTCTAGGATGTATCCAAAGAATTTAGAGCAGCCAGTCAGGAGAAATCTGACCAAAATTAATAATTAGCTATTTACATATCCAATAAACAAACCTACATAAACTTCCAAACAAGAAGCTTGAAAGTTTTTGTTAAATCCCCATTGGAAGAAAGAAAGTGATGATTTAAACCTATGTTCAGCCTTAACAACCTTAATCCCAAATCATGGGCTATTTCCCCAGTCTGCAACTGAATAGAAAGCATCTCAATTTGTCCAACACCTAAGTATCAATCTTTTATGCCATTATGTGCAAAGAAAGGCTAAGTGTTCATTAATTAAAAAGCAAAACAAGTAGTCATTAAATATCCACACTGTTTTCCCAGCTCACCAACTCTTAATGCAATTCCAAGTCTGCAACCTGTGTCAAATAGTGACAAGCTCTATTTTATATTATATATATGTATGTTACCTGTGTACACACACAAAGTCCTACATTTAAAACATACAAAACAGCTATTAACAGTCCCTGCAAAAATTCACTTTCAATTGAGGCTATGGCTCCTATGCCTTGAGGTGGTTTTGACTTCACAACTGAAAAATACTGCTAACATTTCACTTCCTTAAGACAAAATTTCATTGCATGTTCAATAAGCTTCTCAGTCAAAAATAAATGGCTATAAACCAAACTAAACCAAACAAACAAAAACAAAACACAAAAACAGCCAAATGAGTACAGTTTCTCTCTCCAATTTGGACAGGCAATTTGTAGAAATTCCTAACTAAATTAGAAGATCTGCAGTGCCTTCCAATTTTCCTTGCTTACCTTACTGCCCATATTCACATTTCAAACTTGCGACAGAGCCCAAACTTCAGGGGTCAGCTGCTCAGCAGCCTTAGTTGCCTCTGTGATAGCATTGTGATACAGGCCTTTTCTCTTCCTATTAAAGTATGACAAGAAGTTTTCTACAAAGGGAAAGAGTTGTGAAAGAGCAAGGAAAGATGTAGTTGGAGACCCAAACCATGAAATACAGGCCTCCTGTTGGGCTAAAATGCCAGTATCTTTCTGGGTTACAATTATGGTAAGGATACAGGCTGGCCACCAAGGGAAGCCATAAATCTTGGCTCAAACAATGTCCCCTATGCATATGGTTCTGCCATACAATATGACACATTTAGATATGATTTTGGAAAAGGCTTTCATTTTCAAGGAATTACTAAGCTTTTTCTCTTTCTTTGAAGAGGAGGAAGTACTGGAGGTGAAAGGTGCATGCATGCTGCCTGGAGGAAAATCAAAGCTTTCTGAAGAACAACACTCAGAGTTGGGAAGATTTCAAATCTTCTTCACACTCATGCACATGCAGGCAAATGCACACACAACAACATTCAACAGAGCTGGGCAAAGACGGAAGGCAAGATGGGAAGGAAGAGTAAAAGACTGAAATGAAAGGACTTTTTTAAAAAGCAAGGAAAAAACACCCCCCACACACACAATATTGTTAATATACCAGCAACTCTACACACACACACACTCTTTAACATGTTCTAGCCTGAAGCTGGCAGCATTGCTGCCAGAGGGGTATTTAAAATTTGACAGATTTCCTCCCCTCCATATATAGTGGGAAAAAAAGGAGGGGAAAAATACAGCCCAAATTTTCTTCTTGATAAAAGCTGGTCAAAAACCCACAAAGGGTGGCATGGTTGCCTCTTTTTTAAAAAAGTAAAAATAACATGTTGCTTTCTACTTCTTTTCTTTGTTCTGTTTAAACTGAGCTAAAGCACACTTAGATCCTGGGTAGATGCTTGACCAAGTACCAAACGCTGGAGACCTGAAAATTCCATACAAAAAAGGGTCTGGGGGTGGGGTGGGGCAGGGTGGGGAGGAACATGAGATCCAATACACCTGGATTCTGATGCCAGACAGAGGTGTGGAAGGCTCTAGCTGGGCATCATTGTGCTGCTGGCCCAGGGTTCCAACCTGTGTTCTGGGATTCCAGTTGTGAAACTGCCTTAGATTGCCAGTCTCAGCAGTTAGGGTGGTTTTTAACAAGGAGGATGGAAAGAACATCTGTGAAGCATGAGGGGAGCCATGCTTTGTCAGCCTCAGGAGATACCTCTGCCCTCTCTGTACCCCTAGGGCCTCTGGGTTTTTGATGGATGCCCCACCCTCCCTGAGGGAGGTACACAGGTCTGATGAGCTAGTGAAGGAGCTATGCTGGCTTCACCAGGCTGGGGAAAGTAGGAAGGAAGCCCACAGGACTGGGAGTGAACAGGTGATGGAGTTTAAAGCACATAGCAAGCAAAAGGAGCAACAGAAGAGGAAGCCTGCTGACCTCTCCCCAGGAGAGAATGCTTCTCCACTCCTCTCTTTTTGAATTAACTTACCCAAGAGCTTCTGCCTGCAGCTCAGAAAAGTTGTAAAGACTCAAAGTAATAAAGTGTTTCTTAATGATAGTAAAGCCCTCTCTCACTCCAATCTCTTCCCTTCCCAGCTCCAAGTGCTTCTGCAAGTGGCTGATGGAGAATTGTCAGGTGATAGGGGAAAGGCCACTAGAATGGGGGTTGGGGGAGATTGAGGGATAAGATGACAGACTCTGCCACCACTCAAGGCCCAGTATGGGGCCTGTGTACAGCAGGACAGCTCCTAAAGCCAGTACCATGATGAGGAGTGCCAGCTCAGGGCTGCTGAGGTACCACCTGTGATACCTTTCAGGGCCAAGAGCAAAGCTCACACCATCCTCCATTTTTAAAAAGCAGAGAATGGAAAGTAAAAGGAGCCTCCCCCTTGATCTTCTTTGCTTTCTGCCCACAACTGCATCTTCCCTTCATTCTAGTTTTTCTGGAATGTAGCCTTCTCCAGAGGGTTCTTGAGCCTTCAGTCATTTGCCATTTCAGAAAATTTAGGGACCTTCAGACTTAGGGATGGGGTATGGATTCACTCTGCAACTTGTTTTGCTGATACCATCTCTGCTGCTCCCAGGCTGGAGGAGAAGTTGGTGGGAGTGGGAGAGGGGAAAGTTAGAAATGAAAGCAGG
>JAQZBX010005560.1:0-56035 GCA_029593785.1 Cabassous unicinctus
TATCAAGATGAGTGATATTTCAAGGAACACTTTCAATACATCCAGTTAAATAAACAATATACACCAAATTCATAGAACAACAGAAACATAGAGACACCATTCTTAAACAATGTATTGACCTTTAAATATTGCCATTCATCTACTTTGTTCCATTTTGTATCAGTTCCATGTTACTAAATGAAGACAAATTTCCTTGAGAACATTTCTTCAGAACTTATTGGAGGATGACAGTTTATATATGACTAGTTTATTGATAAGGTAACTTCCTGAGCAGAACAGCTCTTATTTGAAAAAGCCACATGGTATATTAATTATTTTAGGGGACTTGGGGTTTCTCAGAGCCAGTCCAGTGTACTATCCCTGATTGTATTTAAATCAGATTCCCAATTTAAGTAGAAATTGGGTAGAAATTGAAGATTGTACCTATGTGCCACCCAATGATTTTGATATTTACCTTATGAATATTTTTTTTATAGTCGAATCACCCTGCCATTGTAGAGAAAATACTTTCAATGCTAAATTAGAAACTAGGTTTTCATACATTTTCCATTTATTTTTCAGAATACTTTCGTAAAAAATAACACCAATTTGCCATAATACAACACTAACCATTTAGAAGCTTTTATTTTTTTTTACCCACCTCTCCCAATCAGTTGGCCCTGTTGACTAAGAGATACTATTATCTAACTATTCCGTGTCTTTGTTTACCCTTAGAAAAGAGTTCTAGTTTATGAACCACTTTGAGAGTCTTTCCTGGAACCTTTTGTATAAAGTGCAAAGTGTTTTCATTTGCATTTTCTACTGTTGGTGTGAGGTGATATGACCAGGTATTGAGTTTACAGTGGTAATATGAACTGAGTTCTTTTTTAAACTCGAGGGAGACACTCAATCATAAAGTGGCACAGAGTGACTCCAGTGGAATAAAACAGCTTTATCAGGATACCCTGTCTGGGCATTATAATGACTCCGTTGGTGACAGCTTGTCTACTGCCTGGTGGTATTAATAAAGAGCACTTTTTCTGGGGAAATTGTTGTGCTGGCTTTGCTTTCATGTGATCTGCCAAGGCATATACTCTGTCAAACTGTGTCACTTCACATTTCATTACAGACAAAGGTCTCTTGGAAAAAATGGTACCTTGGTTCACTGGAGCAGTAATTTTTTTTTTTTTTCCCGAGAGGAACCTTTAATCATTTAAAATAGAGATTTGCCACCACCACCCAAAGGAAAGCAGAAATAGCTAATTTACATATTTTAGCTTACATGTAGCTAGACCACCTTTAATCCTACTTCGCCTCCCTGCCCGCAAAGTGACGGTAGCAAAATATATCTTCAGAATATAGTTAATAATATTGGCAGTGAGTTCACATACTCACATTCAGTAGATAAACCTAAGAAATGATGGACCTCAGGGTTGAGGGTTTGTGTGGGAGTCTCAAGAACAAGTAACTCAAATGAGCTTCTTTTTGTATGGAGTAAAACTAAATTTCACTTGATTTAGAAGTAATGATACAGTTGAATCTTATCTGAGATTGAAAATAGCTTATTTCATCTGTTTTTGGCAATTGTACATTTTGTTATCCTATAAGGTTAATGAGAGGAAGTCAAAGTTATAATGAGAGAAAGAAAATGCAAATACCACAATAAAGTCTGTTTTTTTTTTTTTGTGGTGATTTGACCTAAAGAAAAAAAGCACTGAGTTTCTGAATTCTCATACAAGTTTGTGCCTCCTAAGACTCACTGATTGTAGCTGTGAGAAAAGTTAATCTCTGAAGACTTCCTGCATACTTTTACATCAGACAGATGGATTGCTTTAGATCATTTACCCTACACATATGCATTTAAACTCTTATTCATATAATCTGAAAATTATCCTTATCTACATGGCATTACACAAATAGAAAAGAAAAATAAAAAGGAAAAAAAGGAAATGCTCAGGTTAAAGAAGCTCATGTGACCAAGACACTTTCCAGAAGTGGAACCAACACATTAGGGAATAACGTCTGTCCACCTAATCGTAAGAGCCCAAGTCACAGGCTGCTGCTGTTTTAAGGAAGCAATACCGAAAGCCACCAGAGAGGGAGCCTTTTTGCCAGGACTGGGGCGGAAGAGAGAGAAGCACAGAGACAACAGGACACAACAGTCTTAAAGAATGTTCACCAAAACGAGAGAGCGTCTACCTCTGACTGATAAAATTTGGGTGGAAAGATGTCTCATTACCTTCAAAAAATTATGTAATAAATATATTTGAAAAGAGAGATCAGGGATACAGTATATAAGTCTGCCCTGATATGCAGAGAGTCACATGCGTTTTGTTCTTCTTTGACGCTGTCTCATTCCTTTCTTTCGTCATTTGACTAAAAGGGAAAACTGTTCATGAGCTGCTAAGAGGAAAACAGTCGATCTCAGCAGCAGGATCTGGGGGAATCTTGTTGACCCTAACAAGAATCCATTTATTTGGACAAAAGTTAGCTATATTATCATTATACTCTGATTTTTTAGGGGGAAATTGGTTCTAAGTATGTTCTTGTCTAATTCTAGTAAGCAGTCCATCCTTTTGCCTGCCAGAGTGACGGGACATATTGAAGAGGAGTTAAAGTGGGGTTATGTATAAATAAAATGAATGAGGATTAAAATTAATATGACAAATTTTCCATTTATGAGAAATTGTTAATTTTGATTAAAGGTGCAATAAAGGAAAGTAAGGAAGAGCAAAGGAGGAAGTCAACTTGCACATATATTTAAAAGAAAAAGAACAAATCAATATGTTGTAAATCACCAGTAGTCAAGTCAGCCAAGTCAATCTCTTATTTATTTGGACACAAAAAATCAAAATTTAGTTGAGACATCCAATTCCAAGGCTTAACTTAAAGTAAGTATATTGTCTTCTTATATTTTTAAGAGGGCTAAATACATTTGAGCACTTACGTCTTGACATGCTTTTTCTTATTTTGGTTTGTTTTAGAAGAGTGTTGTGCTAGTATTCAAAGTTGTTTCAGAACCTCTTCAAATCACAGTCACCTGAAAAAAGTCAGTGCCAAATTGTTGTTAATTAAAGCAGACCAAACCAAACCAAAAGCTCTATTAGGTGATTCTTCTAGTTGATTTGCAATTTCTTACAACCACTCTTGTTTCCATGTTACAATTTCTCTGAGGCAATGACCGTAATTTTCAACTAATTTATTTTTTATTGTTTGGAATATCTTTAATTATTATCATAATTTCCAGATCTAAAATATATCTCTTTAAAGTTGGGTATTTAATGAGATATGGAAATGCATACACACACATTTACAATCTTTGAACTATTCCTTAGTTCAAAGAACATAAAATCACATCATCTAGGAGTAATAATGATAGATTTTATCCAAATTTGATATTTCAATGCATTTCTTATATTTTGAAAAGAAGGTGTGGAGGATGTATTCCAATAAAATTCAGTTCAATTCTCAATCCATTAAAAAGATGAGAGCTGTCTTTAAATCTTCAAATGTTGAATGAAAACTGCCTCAAATATACAGAATCAAATCCTGCTATACATTATAGAAAATAGAGACAGAATGAAGTATATATTTCATGGTGGGTGTTAGACCTGACATTCTTTTCCTGCCTAAAGTGAATCTAGACTGTCTGGTGGAGGGTTGGAGCTACTAGAGTTGAATGCTAGGGTGTGAAAACTACTTAAGGGTACTTGCAGAGTTTAGCAAATAATGTCAGAAGTTTTACTCCCTTCCTTTTCCTCACTGTAAAAAATTTTTAAAAATATAAATAAAATAAATTCATATAAACATAAAATTTATACAAATAAAAACATGAAATAAACAGACAAGGCAAGTACATGCAAATTTTTTATGCATAAGATCAGGCACTTTGGAGAGGATGAGAATACTGGGAAAGCTGTGTACCTGCCCAAGTACTTGAAAATTTTAATTATTTTTTTCTGTAAGACTTTGATAATCTCAGATGCCATGCAAGTTTCAGCTTGGATAACACTTTATGTTAGGAAAGGAGATGGAGAGAGATGGTATTAGCACAGTAAGCTGCCAAACTGATAGCGATAGTACTTTAAAATAGGGAAGTCTGAACTGAATGCCCACGAATGGAATTTTAAGGGGACAGAACAGACAGAAGTAAGGGAAAAGCAAGGCATACTTTTTTAATGAAAGTGTAAAAAGGGTGTAGGGAGCAAAAGTCAAGGTCAAGAGGGAAAATGGAAGCAGAGAACAATTATGGTTTCTACTCTTAACAAGGACTGCCAAGCATGGGCATTTAAATTCTTTCTGGAGTTTTTCAGCTATTTTTCTTGCTGTTGTCATTTTCTCATGTAAAATCCCAGCACTAAGAACTGTAGTGATTTTAAATTGTGAAACTGCAACTTCTGCTCTGATGGAAATGGTTGCTTTTCTCCCAAGTCATGCTGGACCTGCCGGATTAGTGTATCAGCCAGAGCTGTGTATTAATCCAGAGTAGAAAGTTGCAGGCTGGGTTCACAGATTTGGACACTGGTTTGACCAGAGCCAAGCTTGGAGCTGCTATGTGCCTATCCTGTACGTCAATGAGAACACACAATTTCTCACTTGCAAGGCAATCCATTTATTCTTTAAGTGACTACACCTATAGCGCAATGTTCAGAGTCAAGGTCTTTCTGTGCATCTGCAAGCATGAATTGCCCATATAATGATTCTGAAGTCTCTGAGGCAGTTAGGATACGTATCATAGTAATGATCATTCAAAGCTCTAAGAAACATTCGACAGTTGCAATGGGACCTCTTCCCATTCAAAGCACAAACACCAAATGGAAGTAGGCTTTTAAACAGTAGACTGGGTGGAGATTATTCTTTTATTATCAAATACTTTTAATATACTTTTTTAAAAAAGATACTTAGATTACATAAATGTTACATAAAAAATATAGGGATCCCCATATGCCCTGCTCCCTACCCCTCCCACATTTTCCAACCTTAACAACATTCCTCATTAGTGTGTTACTTTTGTTACCATTGATGAACACATATTGGAGCATTGCCACTAAGCATGGATTATAGTTTACACTATCTCCCACACAATTTTGTAAGTTTTCACAAGATATAAAATGGCTTGTATCGGTCATTGAAATGTCATCCAGGACAATCGCCAAGTCTCAAAAATGCCTCCATATTACACTTATTTTTCCTTCTCCCTCCCCTCAGAACCTCTGGTGGCCCCTGCCTCCACATCAATGATAAAAGTTTTTCCATTGCTAGAATCACAATAAATCTATAGTAGAATAACAGTAAGTCTACTCTAGTATTCATTTCCCCAATCTTGAGGATTCTGGGATGGTGATTCCCACTCCATCTCTAATTCAGAAGGGGTTTAGATCCCATGGGGCAGATGGATAGAACTCCCTTGCTTGCAGTTGCAGATTCTCTCTGTTCCTTGGGATGGTCGTTGTCCATCATCATTTCCTTGTTAGTAGTCCTAGGTGAGTCCAATGAACTGGAGAGTAGGTGTTGCAACTCTGCTGACATTCAGGGTCCAACTGGCACATGGGTAGCCAAAAGATTTAAGTCTCTTGGACATACATATATCAACTCTAGTACTAACTATAGGTTCAAATAGAAGGGGAAGAAGAGCCATGTGTAGGGAAACCACAACTGAGTCCAACTCTGTCACACTGAGGAGCATAAATTCCAAAGTAGGGCCCACTGGCAGGGTGCCAAACTCCTGAGCTGTCTGACCTGCCTATAGTGTCTGGATGTCTCCAGAGCCCTCAGGAGCCCTGGTATTTGAGGCAGTATTTACTCTGACTGTCAATGAGATCTTGCTGAGACGTGCATAAGCGTAAACTCTGGAATGACCTCCCAACTCACTTTGAAGTCTCTTAGCCATATAAGCTCATTTGTCTTTATCCTTTCCCCCTTTTGGTCAAGGTCTTTTTTCAATAGCACTTGGTAATAATCCCTCAGTGCCAGGGAGGCTCATCCCTGTGAGTCATGTCCCACACTGGGGGAAAGTAATGCATTTATATGCTGAGTTTGGCTTAGAGAGAGACCACATTTGAGCAATAAGTAGGCTTTCAGGAGGTAACTCTTAGGCAACCTATAATACTAGGCTAAATTTCAATCTCAAAAGTAAAAGTTCATAAGTACAGTCATCAATATCAAGGGCCTGTCAATGGTCCATCTTCCTTCACTAGTGACTGCTCCTGCACTCGGGAGATTCCTGCTGTCCCATTAAAGAATGTGGCAGTGCTCCAGAGGATGGGAATTCAATATTCTTCGGTTGTTGTGTGAATCTCCAGTCACCATGACAATGCCCCATGAACACTTGAACACATTCATATGCCTTATAGGTATGCTCCAGGTGAACCACCTCCTATGCATCTCCCATCAGTGACACCCCACACCAGTAATCCTTCCCTGCCACAGTTGTAACCCTTCTGTGATCCAAAACTTCTTCAGCAAATGAAGCCAACAAAATAACCAAATACAATTAATAAGAAAATGAAATAATAATGATAGTTTTAAAAATAATGAATAAGATAACAAAAAATTTTTGAAAAAATTTTGAAATAATTAAAAAATAATGAAAAATATAAAATTAAAAAAATTTTGACATTATGTCTTCCATCACTGTAAGATCTGTGTATGTACAGTGACATTTTCTTCCATTTATTCCCCTAGTGTCTTATTCTTTTCATTTTAACTTCAAAGAAGTTTTAAGTTACAGAAAAGTCATGTACAGACTGTAGGGGATTCCCATATACCCAACATCCTCTCCCTTTTCCTCTTTCCCCTATTAGTAACATTTTAGATGTGGATGGTGCATTTGTTATAATTGATGTACAAATATTGAAACATTGTTACTAACCATGGTCAATGATTTATATTATGGTTTACATTTTGGACCGTACATGTTTTTAAATTTTGATGAAATTTAACATGGCCTGTATTCATCATTCAAGATCATGTAGAACAGATCCATTGCCCCCAAAATGCCCCCTGTTCCATCTATTCTATTCCTCCCTCCCCCTCCACTCAGGACCCATGGCAAACACCAAGCTTCACTCCTTGAAGAACAAGATTCATAGTTACTTGCAACAACATTGAGGGTTTGACATACTAACCTGTCCTCCCCTATTAGACACTGCCTATGCTCTCGAGAGACTCCTGCCCCTCTATTTCAGAACATAGCAGGACTCCCCAGGATGGGAGTCCAACACCTTCCCACTCCAGTGGGTCTTCACCCACTGATACAACATGCTATGACAAGATGAACACTCACACACTCCCAGAAGCCTGCCCCAGGTGCACCCAGTCCAGCATGTCTCCCACATCCAACATCCTAAACCAGAAATCCTTCCTTGCCATATTTGCCAAAAGAACATTCCCAAACTTACAGTTTCAACAACATACCCACAAATCCCCAGAGTTCACCTGCTTCTTCCCTCAACCCTCCCAACAGTTTCATGGACAGTCCAACACACCTTCCCCACTCTAACCCCTCACAGATCAGCACCGCCCAACCCAATATCATCACTTCACCACTGTTGTGCCCATTCACTGCACAACTACACTCTTCCAACTTATCATAGATTTTGCCCATATGGGCATTGGCTCACAAACCTCTTCTCTCTTTCTGTCTTCTGTAAACCTATCTTCCAGACTCTAGCTCTGTGAGTCTACTCAATTTGCTTAATTCATGTCAGTGAAGTCATGTAATACTTGTCCTTAAGTGCCTGGCTTGCTTCTCTCAACATAAGGTCTTCAAGATTCATCCATGTTATCCTGTGTGTTAAATACTGCATTCCTTCCCACAGCTAAGTAATATTCCATTATATGTATAAACCACAATTTTCTTATCCGTTCATCTGTTGATGGACATTTGGGTTGTTTTCAACTTTTGGCAATAGCGAATAGTGTTGCTATGAACATTGGAGTGCATATATCTGTTCACGTCACTGCTGTCTTTTCTTCTGGGTATATACCCAGTAGTGGGATTGCTGGATCACATGGCAGTTCTATATTTAGCTTCCTGAGGAACTGCCAAACCGTCCTCCACAATGGCTGCTACAGTCTATATTCCCACCAGCAGTGGATAAGTGTTCCCATTCCTCCACATCCTCTTCAACACTTGTAGTCCTCTGTTTTTTTAATAGTTGTCAGTCTTTTTGTCAGTCTAATGGGTGTAAGATGATATCTCATTGTAGTTTTGATTTGCATTTCCCTAATAGCTAGTGATGTTGAGCATTTTTTCATGTGCTTTTTAGCCATTTGTATTTCTTCTTTAGAGAAGTGTCTATTCAAATCACTTGCCCACTTTTTAAATGAATTGTTTGTCTTTCTATTTTTGAGGTGTAGGATTTCTTTATATATGTTAGATATTAGGCCTCTATCTGATATATGGTTACCAAATACTTTCTGCCATTGAGTAGGCTGCCTTTTCACTTTCTTAACAAAATCCTTTGAGGTGCAAAAGTTTTTATTTGAGGAGGTCCCATTTATCTATTTTTTTTTCTTTCTTTACTTGTGCTTTGGGTGTGAAGTTCATGAAACCATTTCCTAATATAAGATCCTGTAGATGCTTCCCTACATTATCTTCCAAGGTCTTTATGGTCTTGACTCTTATATTTAGATCTTTGATCCACCTTGAGTTAATTTTTTTATAAGGTGTGAGATGATGTTCTTCTCTCATGTTTTTGTATATGGATATCCAGTTGTCCAAGTATCATTTGTTGAAAAGGCCATTCTCTCCCAGTTGAATGGGCTTGTGGCTTTGTCAAATATCAGTTGACTGTATATGTGAGGATCTATATCAGATCACTCATTTCAGTTCCATTGGTCAGTATGTCTATCCTTGTGCCAATACCATGCAGTTTTGACCACTGTAACTTTGTAGTATGTTTTAAAGTCAGGTAGTGTGATTCCTCCAATTTCATTTTTCTTTTTCAATGTGTCTTTGGCTATTTAGAGCCCCTTACCCTTCTAAATAAATTTCAGTTAGCTTTTCCAATTCACTAAAAAATACTGTGGTAATTTTTATTGGAATTGTGTTAAATCTGTAAATCAATTTGGGTAGGATAGACATCTTAATGATGTTTAGTCTTCCTATCCATGAACAGGAAATATTGTTCCATTTATTTAGGTCTTCTTTGATTTCCTTTAACAGTATTGTGTAGTTTTCTGTGTACAAATGATTTACATCTTTAGTTAAATTTATTCCTAGATATTTGATTCTTTTTGTTGCTACTGTAAGTGGAATTTTTTTCTTGATTTCCTCCTCAGATTGCTCATTTTTGGTGTACAGAAATGCTACTGATTTTTGCTCATTAATTTTATAACCTGCCACTTTACTGAATACATTTATAAGTTCTAGAAGCTTTGTTGTAGGTTTCTCAGGGCTTTCAAGGTATAAGATCATGTCATGTGCAAATAGTGAAATTTTTACTTCTTCCTTTCCAATTTGAATGCCTTTTATACTTTTTTCTTGCCTAAGTGCTCGAGCAAGTACCTCTAACACAATGTTAAGTAAGAGTGGTGAAAGTGGGATTCCTTGTCTTGTTCCAGATCTTAGAGGGAAAGCTTTCAGGTTTTCCATTGAATTTGATGTTAGCTGTGGGTTTTTCATATATACCCTTTATCATGGTGAGGAAGTTTCCTCCTATTCCTATTGTTTGAAGTGTTTTTATCAGGAAAGGGTGCTGTATTTTGTCTAATGCTTTTTCTGCATCTATAAAGATGATCATGTGATTTTTTTCTTTTGATCTGTTTATGTGGTGTATTGCATTGATTGATTTTCTTATGTTGAACTATCCTTGCATACCAAGGATGAAACCCACTTGTCCATGGTATATAATTCATTTGATATATTGTTGAATATGATTGGCAAGTATTTTGTTGAGGATTTTAAAGTCTAAATTCATTAGAGAGATTGAGCTATAGTTTCCTTTCTTGTGGAGTCTTTGTTTGGCTTTGGTATTAGGGTGGTGTTGGCATCATAGAATGAGTTAGGCAATGTTCCCTCCACTTCTATTTTTTGGAAGAATTTAAACAGGATTGCTGTTAGTTCTTTTTGGAATATTTGATAGAATTTACCTGTGAAGCTGTCTGGCCCTGCGCTCTTCTTAGTTGAGAGGTTTTTGATGACTAATTCTATCTCTTTACTTGTGATTGATCTGTTGAGTTCATCAATTTCTTCTTTCATCAATGTAGGCTGCTGGTGTGTTTCTAGGAATTTGTCTATTTCCTCTAAATTATCCATCTTGTTGGCATATAATTTTTCAAAGTATTCTCTTATGATACTCTATTTCTGTGGGGTCAATGGTGATATCCTCTTCCTCATTTCTTATTTTATGTATTTGCATCTTCTCTCTTTTTCTCTTTGATAGTCTAGCTAAGGGTTTGTCGATTTTATTAATTGTCTTAAAGAACCAGCTTTTGGTTTTGTTTATTTTTTCTAATGCTTTGTTATTTTCATTTTCATTTAGCTCTGCTTTAATCTTTATTTCCTTCTTTCTGTTTGCTTTGGGGTTAGTTTGTTTTTCATTTTCTAATTCCTCCAGGTGTGCAGTTAGGTCTTTTATTTTAGCTCTTTCTTCCTTTTTAATATAGGCTTTTATGGCTATGAATTTCCCTCTCAGCACTGATTTGCTGCATCCCATAAGTTTTGATACGTTGTGCTGTCATTTTCATTTGTTTCAAGGTATTTATTGATCTTTTTTGCAATTTCCTCCTTGACCCACTGATTGTCTAAGCATGTGTTATTTAACTTCCATATCTTTGTGCCTAATCTGCTTCTCTACTCCTTACTGATATCCAACTTCATTCTATTGTGGTAAGAGAAATTACTTTGTATAATTTCAATCTTTCTGAATTTATTGAGAGTTATTCTGTGGCCTAGCAGGTGGTCTACCCTGGAGAAAGATGCATGTGCACTCGAGAAGAATGTATATCCCACTGTGTTTGGGTGTAATGTTATGTATATGTCCATTAGGTCCTGATACTCTAATGTATTATTCAAGCTCTCTGTTTCTTTATTGTTCCTCTGTTGAGATGTTCTGTCTGATGGTGAAAATGGTGATATTAAAGTCCCCCACTATAATTGTTGAGACATCTATTTCTCTACTTAGTGTTTTCAGTGTTTGCCTAATGTATTTCGAGGTGCCCTGGTTAGGTGCATAAATGTTTATGATTATGCTTTCTTCTTGATAAATTACCCCTTTTATTAATATATAGTGCTCTTCTTCATTTCTTACAACAGTTTTGCATTTAAGTCTATTTTGTCCAATATTAGTATAGCTAATCCTGCCCTTTTCTATTTATTGTTTGCATTTAAAATTGTTTTCCAACCTTTCACTTTCAGCTTGTTTGTATCCCTGGGTCAAAAGTGAGTTTCTTATAGACAGCATATAGTTGGGTTATATTTCCTTATCCATTCTTCCAATCTGTGTCTCTTTACTGAAGTTTTTAATCCATTAACATTCAATGTTATTATTGTCAAGGAATTACTTACATTAGCCATATTTTCTTTAAGTTTATGTATGCCATATGTTGCTTTTGTTTCTCTTTTTATCTTTTTAGTTATTCTTGCCAATAATTTTCTTTCCTACACTGTCCTCCAACCCTCTCTCTCTTGTTTTTTTTTCCTTTCAACCTGCAGAGCTCCAATTAGTATTTCTTGAAGGGCAGTTTTCTTGTTGACAAACTCTCTTAATTTCTGTTTATCTCTGAATATTTTGCACTCTCTTTCATTTTTTAATGCCAGCTTTGTTGGATACAGAATTCTTGGCTGACAGTTTTTTTCTTTTAGCATTTTAACTATTTCATACCACTGCCTTCTTGACTCCATGTTTCTAATGAGAAATCAACACTTAATCTTATTAAACTTCTCTTGTATGTGATGAATCTCTTTTCTATTGCTGCTTCCAGTATTCTCTCTTTGTCTTGAGCATTGGACAATTTGATAAGATATGTCATGGGGTAGGCTTGTTAGGATTTATACTGTTGGGCATGCGCTGTGCTTCCTGGACATGTATATCCATGTCCTTCAAAAGCATTGGGAAAATTTCAGCCATCATTTCCTCTAACACTCCTTCTGCTCATTTCCCTTCTCTTCTTCCTTTGGCATGCCTAAAATGTGTACATTTATGTGTTTCATGTTGTTATTCAAGTCCCTAAGTTCCTGCTGAATTTTTTATCTGTTCTACTATCAATCTGATTTCAGATGTACTGTCTTCCACATCACTGATTCTTTGCTATGATTGTTCAAATTTGCTGTTATGTGCTTCCAGTGTATTTTTGATTTCTTGCATTGTGCCTTTCATCACCATCAAGTCCATTATCTTTTTATGTATGCTTACAATTTCTTAAGTATGTTCCCCCAGTGTCTTCTTAATATCCTTTATCTCTTTCTTCACTTCATTAAGTTGATTCATGATATTTGTTTGGACCTCTTTGATTAGTTGTTCTACCTTCTGCATCTCCTCCTGTTTTTTAGTTTGTTTGTTAGACTGGGCCATGTCTTCCTGTTTCTTAGCATGGCTTGTAATTTTTTGCTGGTGTCTAAGCATCTATTTATCTTGATGGGCTTATTTGGTTGGTTAGCTTCTCTTTCTATTCAAGGGTTTTATTTTGTTGTTTATTTTGTATGTGGTAAAGTTACATTCTGATACTTGCTTCCTCTTATTCTATATCTTTGCAGTTGTCTATGTTTCCTTGATAAAAATATTAGGAATAGAGAAAAGGAAAGAGATAGGAAGAGAAAAAGTATAATAGTAATAAGAATACAAAAAAGGTCGAAGAGGAACTGTACAAGCACTAGCAAAGTAAATAATGTGAGTAAAAAGTAATAAAATATGCAAAGGAATAAGAATAAAAATAAGTGGAATAGGAAAAAATGAAACAAGAAACAAAATAGAGAGAGAAAACTAGAATGAATTTAAAGGCCAGGCAGATGAAATGAAAAAAAAAAGAAAAGAAACAAAATAGAAAAAAGTAGAATGAATTAAAAAACCAGACAGATGAGAACAGAATAGAAGAAAAAAAAGGAGAGAGAGAGAAAAAGAAAAAAATGTAGAAGATGTGGTGGAATGAAAAGAAAGCAACAGAAGTCAGAAGACAGAAAAATGAAAGAAAGAAGAGAAATAAAGTAGGTTGAAAAAATAAGTAAAAGAAAAATACAAAGAAAGGGAAAATAACAAACAAGAAACAAAACAGCAACAAAAAAAAACAACCCAGGAAAACCAGCCTTAACTCTTAGACCCCTAAGGACCTTCTCAGGCTGCTGGTTCTCATCAATTAATCCCCCTGCAGCCTGCCCTCCGCAGGTGATGTATCCAGTTTTAGTGAATAAAATAAAGGGAAAAAAAAATAAAGAAAAATGATCCAGAAAACCACAAAACAAAACAACAGAAACTCAGTCTATAAGTTCCCTATTATAAGGTGCTAGCTGTGTGCCTTCTCTCTCCTTGGATCTCTTCTCTTAGGAGGTACAGGGGCTCAAATCAGGGACCTTCTACATGCAAGGCAGGAATTCCCCCACTGTGATACAGTGGCTCTATAAACTAAACAGGGTTTTGAAAACCTATCTGGCTCTTCTTGCCCCTGTTTCCCTTAGGTGAGTTGAACTTCTAACAGTTTTCAGGAACACGACTTGTTAAGTGCCTGTCTCCACCCCCTCCCTGACCAAGTTCCTCTCTCCCAGAATGGCTGGGTGTGACAGCCTGCCTGAGTGGCTCTTCCTTCCCCTCTCCCCAGGGTCACCTCAGTGCTGGCTGGTATCCTCCCTGAGATTCAAATGTGGCTCCAGTGGTCAAACCCACTTAAATGAAACCACTCTTCAGACCCTTCTTCAGACCCTTCTTCCTCCCAGGGAATGCTCCTTCCCACTCAGGTGGCTGGTGAGAGCCAGGGGTTCCATGGAGCTCATTTGCCTTGAGGGTGGGACTTACCTGCCTGCTGTTTCCAGCCACAGGGGTGAGCAACTCATGTTTTTTCCTTGAGCTCTTTGTCTCTTTGTCCCACTCCCTCCTGGATGATGCCCTACAGCCTCCTGCTCTGTGGATTCCCAAAACAATTCATTCAAGTAGGTTTTTGCCCTTTGTCTGCTGTTTTTTTGTAAAAGAGCTGAGCAGTGCCTACCTACATCAATGCTATTTTCCTGGAGCTTATCATCAGATATTTTTTTCTCTCTTGGTACCAGGACTAGGTAAATGAATTAAGGTAAGCAAAGGGATTAAGTGAAAGAAAAGAACATGAGAAATCTGTCTTTACCTGAGGCAGAATCATAGTATGTAATAGTGGACCATAAGTTTGAAGGTATATAGCTGAATGGAAGTTAAGTATTTCCTTAATTTTATAGTACTGTCATGAACAAAGTATTTATGGTAGAGATCCCCCAGAAAAAGAACAGAAAAGAAAAATACACAAATATTACATTCTAAGAGTTTGAGACCTTTACTGGAGCCCTTTCTTTGTCTTTTTCTTTTTCTTGGAGATTAAATGTATGATCATGGTATATATATACATTATATAAAAATATAAATGTCAGAGAATTGCAAATGTGAATACAAGAAATAAAAGTAAATGCCACCCCGAGGTGGGGACAAGATGGTGGCAGAGAAAGGTGTTCCAAAAGTCAGCTTATCCTCCAGGGCAATTAGTAATCTAAACAAAGCTGTCTAAAGCACCTGTTTGAGGTACCCAGGAAACCAGAAGAGCATCTTGCAACATCTTTGAAAGAATGGAAGGAGAAGACTGCCCATCTGCAGTGAAGATTCATGAGTAGAGCACTACATGCTGTGGAGGCCGGTGCCCATCCTCCACTGGCGGCACAAGCCAGCTCAGAAGCTATTCCCTGGGTGTAGTTGGAAGCTCCATTTCCCAAAAATGGAGAAAGAAGAGACTGTTGGGCACCAACTTCAAGTACTAATTAGTAAATTTGGCTGGCTAAAGTATAATTCAAAGAACAGCTAAAGTTTAAACCTGTCCAAGTCAAAATTAGGCTGGTGGCCACCATTTTAACTCTGCCCTCAGCATGAGGGGATGTGTGGCTTATTAAAAAATCACAGTGATAGTAGGGATTGGCTTCTTTCCACCCAGATTTAGGCCCCAGCCCCACCTTCGGCAGGGAAGAATGTGAGGGAACCTGCACCAGCCTCCCCGGGTAACTGCAGGCTCTTTCAGCCTACACAGACTGAAGAGTTGGACAACTGGGTCTCCACCCCCCCACCCCCAATATTATAAGAGTGGAGCTGTGTTTCCTTGGCCTCTCTGGGCAGCTGCAGGTGCTTTTGGCCTGCATGAATTGGTTTTGTTAAGCACCTTCGATTCCATACCCACTCTTCTACCCCCATAAAATAGGAGAAGGCTGCTATTTCTTTTGCCTTGCAGGGCAACTGCAGGCACTTTTGGCCTGCACAAACTCGGCTGTTCAGTGCCTATGGCTCCACCCTCACCCCCAGTAGGACAAGAGGGATTCGGTGTTTCCCCAGCCTCTTTGGGTAACTGCAGGTGCTTTTGGTCCACACAGACTGAATAGTCAGACCTGCAGCTCCATCTCCACCTCCACGTAGAATAGGAAAGGAGCTGTGTCTCCTCAGCCTTTCTGGGCAATGGCAGGCACTTTTGGCATACAGGGATTGAACTGTTGGATGCCTATAGATCCACCACAGTCCCTCAATAGAATAGGAGGGGTCTGGTGTTTCCTCAGCCTTTCCAGGCAATGACCAGCACTTTTGGGGACTGAAAAGTACACAGACTGAACTGTTGGGGGCCTGTGGTTCCAACCCCACCTTCAAAAGGTTCGAAGTACAGTACTGCCTCAGCCTCTCAGAGCAACTGCAAGTGCATTCAGCCCACATGGATTAGATTGTTTGGCACTTCAGAAGGTCCCTCCCCTCCCCTGGCAGTGGAAGAGGGGGCCAGTGCTACATCAATCTACCTGGGCAACTGCAGTCATTTTGGAGCCACTCAGCATAGCTTACTTCCCACACCTGCAACTACATCCCCACCCTAGGCAGGCGAGAAAGGGGTGTGAACCTTCATCAGTCTCTCCAGGCAACTACAGACAGTCTTGGCCTGCACAACTTGGATTATTGCACACAGCTGCAACTCTGTCCCTACCCATGGCAGAGGAGAAAGGTGGGAGAATCTTCATCAGTAACTCGGGCAATGTGGGCAGCCTCAACCTTCACAGCTTATGGTACCAACTACATCCTCGGCTCTTGCTATACAACCAGCAAGAAAGTCCCCAAGTAAAGAGAGAAGCTGTGCCCAGAATAAATACATTTAGTAAACCAGATGCCAATACACCAACGAAAAATCACAATTCATATGAAGAAAAGGAAGATATGGCCCAGTAAAAGGAACAAAATAAGCCTCCAGATGACATAAAGGAATTTAGACAACTAATCATAGATGTTCAAAGAAACTTCCTTAGTAAATTCAATGAGATGGTTAAAGAGATTAAGGATATTAAGAAGACAATGGATGAGCACAAAGAATTTGAAAGCATTCCCGGCAATAGCAGGCACTTTTGGCCTGTGTGGATTGAACTGGTGGGTGCCTGTAGATCCACGCCCACCCCCCAATAAGATAGGAATGGGCTGATGTTTCCTCTACCTCTCTGGGCAATTGCAGGTACTTTTGAACTGTTGAAGGCCTGTGGTTTGATCCCTATCCCCTAAAAAGCAGAAAGGACAGTTCTCCCTAAGTCTCTATGGGCAATTGCAGGTGCATTCAGTCCACATGGATTAGATTATTGGTCACTCTGGAAGGTCCATCCTCATCCCTGGAAACAGAGAAGGGGAACTGGAGGTACATCAGTCTCCCTTGGCAACTGTGGTCATTTTGGAACCATACATCATAGATTATTACCCACCACTGCTGCTCCATCACCAACCCAGACAGGCGAGGAAGGGGTGTGAAGCTGCATCAGTCTCTCAGTGGAAATACAAATAGTGTGACCTGCATGGCTAGGATTACTACACAAGGCTGGGTCTCTATTCCTACCCCAGGCAGAGGAGAAAGGTGGGAGAAGTTTCCTTGTTCCTGGGGAAACACAGGCAACTTCAGGCTCCACAGCTTACAGTATCAACTACATCTTTGGCTCCTACTACACAACCAGCAAGGAAGAAAGGGCAAGAAAGTCCTAAACTAAAGAGAGAAATTGCATCCAGCATAAATAAGTCTAGTAAGCCAGATGCCAAGACACCAACAAAAAATTACAATCCATACCAAGAAACAGGAAGATGTGGCCCAGTAAAAGGAACAAAATAAGCCTCCAGATGACATAAAGGAATTGAGAAAACTAATCATAGATGTTTAAACAAACTTTCTTAATAAATTCAATGAGATGGTTAAAAAGATTAAGGATATTAAGAAGACATTGGGTGAGCACAAAGAATTTGAAGCATACATAGAAGAATGGTAGATCTTACGGGAATGGAAGTTGCAATAAATGAAATGAAAAATACACTGGAGGCATATAACAGCACGTTTGTGGAAGTAGAAGAAAGGATCAGTGAGCGTGAAGACATGGACTCCAAAAGTGAACATGCAAAAGAACAGATGAAGAAAAGAATGGAAAAAATTTAACAGAACCTCAGGGAACTGAATGATAGCAAGATACATGCAAACATATGTGTCATAGGTGTCCCAGAAGAAGAAGAGAAGGGAAAAGGAACAAAAGGAATATTTGAAGAAATAATAGTAGAAAACTTCCCAACCTTATTGAAAGACATAGATATCTGTGTCCAAGAAGGGCAATAGACTTCCATCCGAATAAATCTGAATAGACCAATTCTGAGACACATACTAATTAGAACATCAAATACCAAAGACAAAGAGAATTCTGAGAGCAGCAAGAGAAAAATGTCCCATAACATAGAAGGGATATCCAGTAAGATTATGTAACTATTTCTAATCAGAAACCATGGAGGTAAGTAGGCAGTGGGATAATATATTTAAGATACTGCAGGGGAAAAACTGCCAGCCAAGAATCTTATATCCAGTAAGATTGTCTTTCAAAAGAGAGGGGTAGTTTAGAAAATTCACAGATAAACAGAAACTGAGAGAGTTTGTGGCCAAGAGTCTGTCTTCGTAGGAAATACAAAGAAAAGACAGGAAAAGAGGCTTCAAAGAGAATCTAGAAATGAAGATTATGTATCAGTAAAAGTAACTAAATGTGTCAAAAGAGTGGTGAAAATAAAATATGACAGATAAACCCCAAGGGTCAAAAGGGGTAAATAAGAACTGCCTTTAGAGTAATAACATTGAATGTTAATGGATTAAACTCTTCAATCAAAAGACATAGAACTGGGAGAATGGATAAGAAAATACGAGCCATCTATATGCTTTCTACAAGAGATTCACCTTAGACCCAAGGATACCAATAGATTGAAAGTAAAATGCTGGAAAAAGATATTCCATGTGTGCAGTAACAAACACCTGGAGTACCTTTACTTATATTGGAAGAAATTGACTTTCACAGCAAAAAATGTTATTAGAGACAAAGAAGGGCATTATATATTAATAAAAGGGGTAATTCCCCAGGAAGAAATAACAATCATAAATGTATATGCATCTAACCAGGATGCTCCAAATTACATGAGGCAAACACTGGCAAAACTGAAGGGAGAAATAGATAAAAATATCATAATAGTTGGAGACTTCAATGCACCACTCCCAGCATTGGATAGAACATCTGGGAAGAGGATCAATAAAGAAACAGAGAGCTTGAATAATAAGGTAAATGGACAAAATATATACAGAACATTACGCTCCAAAACAGCAGGATATACATTTCTCCAGGATAGATCATATATTGGGTCAGAAACCAGATCTCAATAAATTCAACAAGATCAAAATTATACGAAGCACTTTCTCTCATCATAATGGAATAAAGTTGGAAATCAACAAGAGGTGGAAAACAGGAAAATTCACAAATATATGGAGATTAAACAACATACTCAAATAATCAGTGGGTGAAAGAAGAAATTGTGAGAGAAATCAATAAATATCTCTAGATGAATGAAAATGAGAACACAACATATCAGAACCCATGGAGTGCAATGAAGACAGTCCTGAGAGGGAAATTTATAGCCCTCAATGCTTACATCAAAAAAGAAAAAAAAAAGCTATAATCAATGACCTAACTACACAGATGCCAACACACCAACGAAAACTTACAATTCATATGAAGAAAAGGAAGATATGGCCCAGTAAAAGGAACAAAATAAGCCTCCAGATGACATAAAGGAATTTGGACAACTAATCATAGATGTTCAAAGAAACTTCCTTAGTAAATTCAATGAGATGATTAAAGAGATTAAGGATATTAAGAAGACACTGGGTGTGCACAAAGAATTTGAAAGCATTCCCAGCAATAGCAGGCACAGCGGAGGAACTAGAAAAAGAGCAGCAAACTATTCTCAAAGCAAGCAGAAGGAATGAAATAAAGATCATAGCAGGAATAAAGGAAATTGAGAACAACAACAACAACAAAAAATAGAATTAACAAAACCAAAAGTTAGTTCTTCAAGAAGATTAACAAAATCAGCAAACCCTTAGTTGGACTGACAAAGGAAAAAAAGAGAAGATGCAAATAAATAAAATAAAAAATGAAAACAGGGACCCTACAGAAATAAAAGAGATCGTAAGAGGAGACTATGAACAACTGTATGCCAACAAATTAGACAATGTAGACAAAATGTAAAAATTCCTAGGAATGTGTGAACAACCTACACTGACCCTAGAAGAAACAGAAGACCTCAACAAACAAGTAAAGAAATTGAAAGTCATCAAACAACTCCCCAAAATAAAAACCCCAGAACCAGATGATTTCAGATGTGACTCCTACCAAACATTCAAAAGAGATTTAATACCAATCTTACTCAAGCTCTTCCAAAAAATTGAACAAGAAGGAATGCTACCAATCTCATTCTATGAAGCCAATATCACCCTAATACCAGAGCCAGATATGGGCATTATGAAAAAAGAAAATTAGAGACCCATTTCCCTAATGAATATGAATGCAAAAATCCTCAATAAAATACTTTCTAATTGAATCCAACAAGTCATTAAAAGAATTATTCATCATGATCAAGTGGGTTTTATGCCAAGCTTGCAAGGGTGGTTCAACACAAGAAAATCAGTCAACATAATACTATCAATTGATGCAGAAAAGGGATTTGACAAAATACTGTATCCTTTCATGATAAAAATACTATAAAAGATAGGAATTAAAGGAAACTTTCTCAACATGTTAAAGGCCATTTTTGAAAAACTCACAGCTAACATTGTACCCAATGGCAAAAAATGGAAAGCTTCCCCACTGAGATCAGGAACATGACAAGGATGCCCACTGTTGTTCAATATAGTGTTAGAGGATCTAGCTAGTTCAATCAGGTAAGAAAAATAAATAAAAAGCATCCAAATCAGAAAGCAAGAAGTAAAACCTTCACCATTTACAGATGATATGATCCTATACCTAGAAAGTCCCGAAAATCTACAACAAAGCTGATAGAGCTAATAAACGATTTCAGTAGTGCCAAGATTCAAGATAAATATTCCAAAATCAGTTGTGTTTCCATAGGCTAGTAATGCACAATCTGAGGAGGAAGTCAGAAAAAAAATTCCACTTATAATAGCAAATAAATAATCAAATATTTAGGAATAAATGGAATCAAGGATGTAAAGCTATTGCATTCAGAAAACTACAGTGCATTGCTAAAAGAAATAAAAAAGACTTACATAATTGAAAGAACATTCCATGTCATGTATTGGAAGACTGTCGTTAAGATGGCAATTCTACCCAAATTGATATACAGATTCAATGCAATCCTGACAAAAATTTCACCAGCGTTTTTTAAACAAATGAAAAACTCAGTTATCAAATTTATTTGGAAGGGGGTAAAGGGTCTCAAATAACCAGCAACATCATAAAAAGGAAAAGTGAAGTTGGAGGACTCTCACTTCTGGACTTTAAATCATATTACCTAGCTACATTGGTAAAAACAGCATGGTACTGGCATAAAGATAGACACATAGACCAATGGAGCCGAACTGATGGTTCAAAAACAGACCCTTACTGGGGCAGAACATCTATTCAATAAATGGTGCTGGGAGAACTGGATATTGTACCCAAAAGAAAGAAAGAGGACTCCTATCTCACACCTTATACAAAAAAAAACTCAAAATGGATCAAAGACCTAAATATAAGAGCTGGAACCATAAAGCTCCTAGAAGAAAATGTAGGAAAACAACTTCAAGACCTGATGGTAGATGGTGGATTCTTAAACCTTACACCAAAAGCACGAGGAACAAAAGAAAACTTGGATAAATGGGACTTCCTCTAACTTAAACACTTGTGATTCAAAGGACTTCGTCAAAAAGGTGAAAAGGCAGTCCACTCAATGGGAGAAAATATTTGGAAACCACGTATCTGATAAGAGCATGATTTCCATTCTATATAAAGATATCATATGACTAAACAATAAAATAGTAAGTAATCCAGTTTAAAAAAATGGGCAAAAGACTTAAATAGACATTTCTCCAAAGAACATGAAAAAATGTCCCATATCACTAGCTATTGGGGAAATGTAAATCAAAACAACAATGAGATATCATCTCACCACATACAATGGCCATGATAAAAAAAAAAAAAAAAACAGAGCAGATGTAGAGAAATAGGAACATTCCTTCACTGTTGGTGGGATAGTAAAATGTTGCATCCTCTGTAGAAGACAGGTTGGCAGGTCTCAGGAAGCTGAATATAGAACTGCCATACAACCCAGCAATTCCTCTCTGAGGAATATATCCAGAAGAGCTGAGAACTGTGACACAAACAGACATTTGCACACTGATGTTCATAGCAGTGTTATTCACAATTGCCAAAAGATGGAAACAACCCAAGTGTCCATCAACAAAATGTGGTATATACATATGATGTAATACTATGCTGCAGTAAGAAGAAACGAAATTGGGACAAATATGATAACATGGGTGAATCTTGAAGACATTAGTCTAAGTGAAATAAGCCAGACATAAAAGGACAAATATTGCAGGGTCTCACTAATATGAACTAAATACAAAGAATAAACACATGAAATTAAAACCTAGAGTATAGGTTACTAGGAGATAAGAGGAAGGCTGTGAAGGAGTACTGATGCTTAATGTATGTGGAAGTTTTAACTAACTTGACTGTAAATGTGTAGAAATGGACAGAGTTGATGGTAACACATTATAGTGAGTAGCAGCTGGTTTATAAATGGGATTGTGGCTGAAAAGAAAGCTAGAGAATAATATAGGGACTGAATAACACAGTGAGCCCAGAGGTGGATGAGAATTTTGTGGGTAATAGTACAAATGCAAGAATGTCCTTCTGTGAACTAGAATGAATGTACGTTACTATTGCAGTGTGGTGGGAATGTGGAGAAGAATGGGAAAAAGACAATTAATGTAACCTATGGACTATAGTTAACAGCAATACTGTAATATTCTTGCATCAATGTCAAAGATATACTGTGTTAATAATAGGGGGGTATGGAAAAAATATGCCAAAGGTACGCTATGGACTATAGTTAGTGGTAATGGTCTGATGATATTATCTAATAATCTAACAAATATTGCACAACAGTGTGGTGTGTTGGTGAAGGGGTGTTGTGTTGGAGTTCTACACATGTGCAAGATTGTTTTGTAGGTTCACAACTTCTGTAATAAAAATATATATTAAAAAAAACAACAAAAAAATAAATGCCACCCAATATTAGAAATATATAAAGAATTTCAGAACTGAGACACTCCTCCAATTTTATTTGACACTACTACTTGCAGTGTTAAAACGATGCATCGAATCCCAGAATACTCGTTTCAAAAGGGAGAAAGGGTCCTGGAGATGGTTAGGAAGAGAGACTCATAACAATACTATTCTAAAAAATGAGGCCTATGTCACTGATCTAACTTCCCCATTGAACAATTTTCTTTAAGTAGGTCATGGAGGAGAATTTTGATGAGTCAGGGCATTGAAGAGTCTGATTTATGAACACTGGCATTTAATGTCAGAATTATTTTAAAAACCCTTTTATACCAATCTACTCATCTGCAGCCCAGATTGCGTAAAAATTCTTTCTGCGTACATGGTTATGTGGTTGGGTTCTCAGAGTGATCTCCATTTCTGGAGTATCTTTATTTTATAGTAAATTGGAGTATTTCTAATAACAAGCTCAGTTGTTAATACTAAAATACCCAAAAAGTAAAATTAAATATAAAGGTCTCAGTAACACTGCTCTTCTACTTTCACAACATCTACAATGCATCCATTTAATAAGAAAACAACTCCAATTGATGGACGTGGCTTCAGATTGTGCAATTCATGTTAATAGATTACTATGCTGTTTTGCTTATGCATGCACAGGCTTGGCTGTTCCTCTCTTTTGTTCTTTTTCATCCCCACCCTTCTTCTTCTTTGAAGTCATCACCTTCCTAATCAAGAAAAGCAAGAATACTTATATAAGTAGGGCATTGCCGTCAAGATAGCCATTTGCCGTTCCTTTGGAGTGCTCCGAACGACAGAAAGAGCACCCTAAGCCTGACAGCATCATCTTTTAGGTCCCATCCCTGGTTCCCACACCCACACAGGTACACTTATTTCATGGACCATCTGCATCTTAAGCTGCCTGTAAACTGAGCAGCTTTGCCGAAGGTAAAAACTGGGCACTTCTCCATGCCTCTGATATTCCTTTTTTCCACTCATTTGACTAACTCTTATTACACACATAATATGCACCAGTCACTGTGCATAGAGCCAGGGTTGAAAGAAAAACAAACAAACAAGGCAAATCCCTCTCTTCCAGGAGATCACAGACTTGGTCAAGACAGACAATTGGACAAGCTAGTGGTACGACATCTCACTGTGACAGAACTAGGCTTCTGGTGTCAGAGGTCTTAAGTTTAAACCTTGCTTCTACCACTTACTAGCTGTGTGACCATAAGGAACCACTTTACAGTTTCTAGAAATGTTGGTTCTTTCAACTAGGAAATAGGGGTGATATCAACAACTATCTTGTGTGTCAGTTGTGAGAATTGGATGACCTTATGCAAATGGCACAACCTGTGGCACATACTTAACGCTCCAAGTTCATTGGACATTATGGTGTGATCGGCAGCCTGAGGGGTAAAGTACAGGCTGCTCCTAGGTCGTAAGAAAGGAGTACCCCTTCACTTAAATCCCATTTAGTGACTGCTTATGGTGGTTCCCCCAAGAAAGGCTGGTGATGTTAGTGATGGCTGTGGTATTTTGTGAAGAATAGTTAGAACTGTGCAATAGCACTTTCACCTTGTTTTGTAGAAAAAGAAACATATGCCTCTTGAATTAAGCTCTCTCTCTTTTCTTTAAAGATACTTAGATTATATAAATGTTACATAAAAAATATAGGGGATTCCCATATGCCCTGCTCCTTACCCCTCCCACATTTCCCCACATTAACAACATCCTTCGTTAGTGTGGTCCATTTGTTACAGTTGATGAACACATTTTGGAGCTCTCTTTTAATTGATGAAGCTAAGCATCCAGGATTACTCAAAGTGCAGTATTATTGGTATCCCCAAAGCACCAGAGGACATGCACAATGCTAATATATCTTTGGTCATTTGTTTCTATTTGCAGATGCCTTCTCTACCATTCAATCATACGTGATAGCTGAGAAGATAAATGAACTCAGGAAAAGCAGAGAACAATACTGCAGTTTTTAAATCTGTCATTGCCCCCACCACCACCACTTCAAAGTTGACTTGACAACAGCATTTATTTCTCATTGCAATTGCTACAGGTTAATAATATTGTTTTATCAGGAAACATTTATCTTGAGGAAGAAAGTTATCCTAATACAGCAGATAACTTATCCAAGGACAAATAGAAAGGGGGCTATGTCTAGAGGGTAATGTTAATGCCGGGTATGCTATAAAAATAAATGAAATCTGATTAACACTATTGAGGAAAAGAATAAGTCAGATTTTCTATGAAATATTATTTTTCTGATTGGAACCATTTTCATTTTTTGTCAGCTTAAAAAATTGTATTAAAGATGAGATGACTTTAAAACTGTGACAGATATCGCCAAGCCCTATGATTATGAATGGTGCTATGAGCTTATAATCCTGAGGTTTTAGTCTAAAGCATTTTCTCCATAAATTGAAAGAGAAACACACTAAAAATTCAGAAGATTTTAATTAAAGTTTAAAAAAAAAAAAACTTAATGGGGATTTTAAAGGCTGATTCACTAAGTATTTTTGATAATGAATTTAATTTATAAAATAAATTTCCTAACAAATTTGGCAGTGCCCAAAAATCTACATGTGCATAATATGTTCTTTATGGAAGCATTATTAATTACCCTTCTTTTACTAATTCACAAAGGTTAAACCATTTTCAGCTCCATTCAAATAGATATTATTAAACCCATCATATTCAAAATGGCAACAAATTCTTCATAAAGGAGGAAGAAAGGTCTCTTTTACTTTCTATTTCACTTTCTATTTCTCTTTTACTTTCTATTTCAGTAACATATATGCAACTCAAAATTTTCCCATTTTAACCACTTTCAAGTGTACAATTCAGTGGTATCAATTACATTCAAAATATTGTGCTACCATCACCAACACCCATCACCCCAACTTTTCCATCCCTGCAAAGTGAAACTCTGGGCAGTATTATTTGAACCATAGAGCTAATTCTTTTCAAAAGCAGTTTATTAGTGTATTAAGTGGAAGTGCTTTGGATCTCAAGTGAAGGAAGTGTGCACCAAGGGCAGGGTTTATTTTGAACTGGTCAACTGAAAAGCACCCAGGATAAAATCACTCTCTCTTCTTTTGCTGTGAAGTTGCATCCTGCCGCATGCCTCTGAGTGTATTACACAACCCTGCACATCGAGTGCTCAGCCGTGCCGGCTGTGGTTGCACAAGATCAACAGGAGGGCTGATTAGAGTGACGCGGGTGTGGTTTCAGTAATAAGCCAACCCATTAATAATGATAATAGCCGACACATATGCAGGTCCTTTTTTTATGAAGCCCTGTGTGTTTTTAAAATATGATTCTGTGAATTCAAAATGCTTCCCTGTGTTTAGGATAGTTATGGGTTTATTTAACTCTATTTTCTAGATGAGGAAACTCAAATGTCCTTTGTTGATAGCTAAGTATTGCAATGTGCTGGATTCAGTACCTTTTCCTTTTGCTTAGTAAGGCCTTGGTAAGGTAATGATAGGTTTCAACTGGTTACCAAAAGAATGACTGGAAAAGGGGACAATGAAGGGAGAACAGTGTGGATAAATACAGGAGCTGTGTTTCGTGGTACCAGCATAACTTCTGCTGAAGCATCCCTAGGGAAATTTGGAAGCCCAAAGACTGTAATGTCAAACAAAAAAAAGATCCAAGTTGTCAGTAACTGGGCTGATTTAGATGCTCCTAAAATGTGATGTAATCAACAAAGAACACTTATATTGTTATAATACTCTAATTTTTACTTCTGTCCTTTGACTGTGGGTACACATTTGTTGAAAAGTAATCATTCTATTAAAAATTTCCCACTGGCTCTGAAGTTTCTTAAGAAAGCTGGAAGTTACAACAAACTCAGAAGAAGAAAAAAATGTGTATGGAGGAAGGAGTTGTCTTACCAATTGGTTACATGGTCTCACTCTGAGGAAATTCATCTTCTTTATCCTTTCAACAAATATTTATTGAGAGTTTCTTCTGTATTAAATAAGAAACCACTTTATCAGTAGGAGGTACAAATGCTTTTTGGTGTTATTTTGTCTATCTTGTTTTTGTGTTCATTTTTTGTCTTGCTTATAAAATGGGATCTTTTTTTTTTGAAACTTCTGATGAAAATACTCAAATTACTATTTCGTTAGTATGGGTGTGTGGAGTGGGATAAGAGTCACAATGCAAAGCTGAGATGGCCACTTCCTTTTAAATATGAGAAGGTGAAGAAAGATGACTTCCACATTGCCACTAGGTCTCCCTTTCCCCTACCCCCCCCCGCCCCCGTCATGATGTAATTCATTTTCATTCAATGGCTATTGACTGTTTCTCATATGTGAAGGCGCACTGTAGGACTGAGGGCGCAGCAGAAAATGGTGGAGACATGGGTTTTATAGAACCCATGTTTCATATACATGGGTTTTTATAGTGTGGTATGGGAATGGGCATTTTGAAAATAGAATGATTAACATACCCAGAAGCTTAGCATCTGTCATTCTGTATCCCTGGATGGGCACATTAATTATACACTTTATTGCAATAAACTGGTTTTTATAACAAGATTAGTGGGCAAGGTCTTCAGTTCCAAGAGTTATTGGCGAAATACCTGAGTAAATGATGACTTCTGGATCATATTCTCTTGCAAAGTCAATCTTTCTGGTATCGGTAAAAGCTAGTGCCAGACTGTCTCCGCTGTCTTCTACATCCTCTTCATATTTGCCAGCAAGTGGGGGACCAATTTTATAACATACATGGACTCACCCGTGAATAAATGGTCACATCCATTTTCAAGTGGTGTCCTTTTGGTTCTGTAGACAATGTGAAATTGTTCCATCAAGTTTATTTCTGTTGTCTCAATATGACGGCAATCTTAAAGAAAGATACTTGATGTCAGCAAGACAAAAGTCACATTAATGACCTCTTCTACCAAGGTTAGCACAACCTGTCTTCACGGTTGCATTTGATAGTGCTGTTGTAAAAAGTTGTCTTAGGTCATGATGATAAATATCCTATTTTGTAGGTGGCGGTTGGTTTGGAAGCGCTGTTTCCTGTGACCGTTGGCATAAGGAGTGGTGTATGAGTCAGGGCTTAATCAGAAAACAGAATCTACTTGAGAACTTAAAACAAAAGGAGTTTAGGGCAGGGAATTGGTTACAGGAGCGAAGAGTGAGCTGAGAAGCTAGCCAGGAATGGTGTGGTACCCAGAGCTTATCAAAGCGGGCAATGACCTTCACCACCAGACGGGAAGGATGGAAGAAGTTAATGGAGCCCAGGAGCTCCAGGGTTGCCCAGAGGAAGCTGCACCCAAGATATACCTGTAAGAGCAAGAGTCACAGACGAGACACACCCCTGCTAGAACATTGCCTGAAGCAGCTAGAGGAGGGGTATACTCCCAGGTAGGTCTTTTGTGCCCCTACCTCCAAGCTCCACCCTTAGTATCCCACGATGCTCAGCTGGAAGGTAGTTGCTACTGGGGACTCCAGTCTGCAGAGATCAGCCCACCTGTGACGCAGAGAAGACCTGAGGTTTGAGGGCGGACAAGCCCAGTACTGCCACGGAAAAAAAGAAAGAACAACACGCCTGACTGTTGACTAGAAACGCCTGTACAGAGAACTGAGAGAACTAACAGATATTCTTTAAAAATGTTTATTTTAAAAACTGACAAATAAAATTTAAAATTAACTGGAGACTTCAGGGAACAGAAGGAGGACATGATGATGGAAAAGCATCCGCAGTTCTGTACACCAAAAACAACCAGTTAGAAACTATAAAATGACTTTAAAAGATCACAGTAATAAGACAAAAAAAAAAAAAAAGCCCCCTCCTCCTCATATTACCTATATAAAAAATGAGGGTGATATAAATAAATATAAAACACCGTCAAAAACCCTCTATGGGGAGTCATGAAAAGAGATTTTAAAACACAGAAAGACTCATTTTGTTGCAGGGACGGTGAGAATACCCAATATGTTTTTCTTCATAAGTGAATGCATATTAACGCAAATCTGAAATAAAATGCCAATGGTGACATTATTTTATGTCATTTGAGCTGTGTTTTGTTGTGTTTGTGGAACTTATATAAATTTGCCTAAGAATCATCTGGAAGGAAAAAATAAAAGATAATAGCTAAATCACATTTATAAATATCAAAACAAAAGAGTGTATTAACATAAAATGTTAATAAATGTCCCAAAGCTTTAGTAAAATATATAGAAAATAGTAAGAAAATAGTAATATTCTCTTGCAAGACTAAATTTAAAAGTAGATAAGTGGAACCAAATGGGAAGCCAAATGCACACACAAATATACAAACACAAAGACATATGCATACATATACATACATACTCATATATACATTAAATTTAATATATTAAAATAGTATGATACATTAGTAGGAAAGAAGAGTTCAGTCAATAAATGGTATTAAGCCATTATGGAATATTATTAAATATTTTGAATACTTATAACATAAGAAAATAATTGCATTGTAATTTTGACTGAGAAAAGTCAGGACACAAAATTATAGCAAAAATGTGTATTATTTGTCTATAACAAATATGTGCCAATGAACAGATAGAAAGAAAAAATTTCAAACATACGAGTAGCCTTTATTATTATTAACTACTGGCCAATTTCTTCTCTCTTTTCCTTTGTACTGTTTTCTTAATCTAGCCTAAGGAACACATACTTTTTTATGATTTAAATGAACTGGAGAGAAATTCTTAGTATTAACCAATGGTAATTGAGTCTTTAATATGTGGCAGGCAGTGTTCTCTAAATCATTTGCTCTTAATAATAAATTCACAAGGAAGATATTCTCCTCTTCCTATTACACAGATAATAGAGCAGAGGACTAAGGAGCTACTTGCCAAAGACGACACAGCTACTAAGTGGCAAATCCAGGATTTGGGCAGGAGAGAGCTGATTCCAGCCTCCATGCACCCCAAAACTGTGGCCTGCCCATTAATTGAGGGACTTTAGCTCTTATAAAGTTCTATATATTTTTTCATCCTTGCCTATAATAACTCAATGGGCCATGTAACGTAGTTTCATAGGTGCTCACATGACTTTTCTGACTCAAAGAGAGTTTTTTCAATCACTACTTATTCAGGACTCGAGGTCAGTAATTTTTCCCAGTCGAGAGGTGCTTCTATAGCCTTCCTACTTGTCCTTGAGCTCTCACTAGCTATCACCTTTGTTTCCAGAAAGTTGAGTTATTTGCGTGCTATAGACTGTGAAATCAGAGACAGTTACTATGGGAACCAGCTTTATTTAATCCAAAAGGGCAGTGAAAAGCAATTTGTGAATGTTATAGAGGGAAGAGAAAGTTAGCTACACAACATATCCTTGTCTGAAATACCATTTCTTTCATTTCCTTTTTCCCCTTCAGAAATTTCTCCTTTAAGTCTTAAGGAGTTGAGGAAATCACAAAATCTTTACCTGACAGGTTTCATGCACTCTTCCCTTACCCATCTTTACAACCTGTACTAAGACCAAGAAAAGACTTTACCTGAAAGGATATAGACAGAGACACTATCTATATCCTCATCATCCGCTGAAGTAAAAATTACAGTAATGGAATTTCTTCAATGGATTACTTTAGAGAAATGGTCTTGACTCTTTGGGGATGAGAAAAGGATAGCAGTATTATTGTATCTACCTCTATTTCTTCATGTTTCTACTTTCTCAGTTGCCCAATTCAGATTGTCAATTAAAACAAAAACAAACAAGGAAAAAAAACTCCAACATCTTTCTAACCCTAACCATTTCTCATTTCTAAGCATCATGGTTCACTGTTGTGCCTTTAAAACAATATTAAGAGCAATATTTGCTTTTAAACTACCTTTATATGTATATATGCAGATATATGTGCTAAACTATGTTATGAAACATGTGTAATGTTGGCTCTTAAAAAGAGGGATTTCAGGGTTTTCTTTCTCTGTCCTTGTTATATTTAAAGCCCTAGAGTCATTCTAGGTCTGCGGGTATAGCATATGTGTTCTGGAAAAGACTTTTTCTATAAAAATAGCTCACTGATACGTATCTTTAAGTTTTTTATAATAAATGATATTGTCTCCTATGGAAACCAACACCTAACAAAAATATATCAGCATTGACCATAAGTAATACTTACCAGTGCATATTATTATAAAAATTTCATATTTTTGTGAAAAATAATTTCTTAAGTGTCCACTCTCAATAGAAAAAACCACAGTGGACTAGTTATAACCAAGTCACTTCCTAAAAGTCAGGGAATTGGTGGATAAATGTAAATGTTTTCCAAAAGTTTATTTTGGGAATAAAACATTCCATCAAAAATGTATAAGTAATAGTTTCAAGAAGCACCCTTTTCCAAATGTCCTGTTTCACCACCCTTTCTCAATTTTCCTGCATATGGGGTATAATGACATTTAAAAGAATAGATATATACATTATTCCATCATGGCATGAGATCAGTGTTTAAATATTTTATCAAGGTATGGAATTAAAATGAACTCTTTATTCGTAATAGACAAGAGTAAAAATGTGCTAGCTGACACAAAAATGAAATTGTTTGTGAAAATTTCAAGGTAAAATGCTACATAAATGTAAGAAAGATATGCAAAAAATTCCAAAGCATCCTTGTTTGTTACCTTAAAAATACACAGAATTACACTTTTAAAAGTGCAGCAACCTAATAAAATTAGTGATTGTCCCAATATATAAAACTTACCAAATCTATTTTTCTGTGATACATGCTGTAATTATTGAATAGGACTAGTCAATTGCTCTGCTTTAAGGTAAGTTCAGAAGGATAAATGGATCATCAACAGGCAGATTTCTGTGTATTCCATTCGTTTTGGAACCTTTCCCAATGGATTTAATAACTAAAGGGCCCCAAGCATGTTTGCCTTGACATTATTGGTTTTGCAAATAAGTAGCACCATGGTTTAATAAACATAATGATGGTGTTTCAGTTCATCATTTTAAAACATCAAAGCAGTAAAACCTAGTTCAGGTCCAAGTTTTTGCTGGTATTTCATAAATTAAAAATATTTCCAATGTTCTGTAGAGCGATAGTACAGAACCTGGCATATACTAAATGATCATAAATGGCAATCATTACTAAAAGGAAATCAGATTTAAGCTAGGTAAGAAATTTTACTTGATGAAATGAGGGATGCCATTTTAAGAAATCTACCCCTAAAGCTTTTAAATTCTGATATTCATAGTTGCTTCCTGAATAGGAAACCCAAATTATGTCCCTCATGACTAATTTTAGATTTTTCTTACTTTTTTACATTTGTTTCAGTAATGCTGTTATTTAATGGCATTTGTATTCCTAGATTGTATACATTTTCAATTAGCATTGTTATCTAGCTAACTTTAATATTGTCTATAGCTAATCTTCTAATTATCTTCTTGCAGCCATTATTAGCCTTTTACATTTTCTTTGATGTCAGCTTGAAAGTGGCAATACATTTAGGGTTTACTATTATTTCAGCCATTTTGATTACACGCTTTGCCTTTTGACCTTCCTGAAATCACATGACCCTCACTTAAGACCTATCTAATTTTCTTATCTCCCTCTTCCTTTATATGCATTTTTCTTCCTTTAAAGTTTCTGAGTGCCATGGTGCTGTGGTCATTGCCAAAGTCTTGGTAAACCTCTGGGACTCTCCCCGTAGTCATCACAAGACAACTAAGTAATGACATTGCTTTATCTCAGTTCCAAGTCATTCCTCAAACTACTTCTATGCCTTTTTGTTCTTTAACTGTTAATTAACTTGACCAACTTTTCCTTTTATTCATTAAGACAGAATATGACCTGTATGAAGAATTTAATTCATACACTTCATTTATGTGGATAATTCATTTACATTAATAAGGTAATTTTAAAAAAAAATTCATTAAAGTATTTACTAAATTCAGACTTTTCTACCTTTTAAAAAAAACACAGTCAAATTGATATGGAAAAAAATTAAATTCCATAACAATAGAAATAAATTTTAGTCTGCATTATTTGAAAGATTTTCTAGATATGCTATTAATATGCAGGATCTCTGGACAATTTTTAAAGACAATCTCTAAGTCAGCGGTTCTAAAAATGTGGTCCTCTGATACCTGGGGCTCTCTGAGAGACTTTCAATGGTCCTCAAGGTCAAAACTATTTTCATAACAATAGTAAAATATTATTTGCCTTTTTCAATCCTTTGACATTTACATTTATGGGCCCAGGAAGTGAAGGGTAACTTCTGGCCCCTTAGTAGGCATTAATTCTACTAGGAGACGATGTATTTTTTACTGCACACACATTCATAAAGAATGCAAGGTCCATTTAAGATTGTCTTTAAGGAAGCAGTGTAAACTATTAATTTTATTTGTCACTGACTACTGAGTCTGTCTTTTTATGTGCATACATGGGAAGTGTGCCTAAAACCTTCTGCTGCATTTGAAGCAGGATGAAAGTTCTTTAGGAAAAGACCTTGTGTGACCAATGGAGTCGTGAGCTAAATTAGCAGCTTTTTTTCACAGAAGCCCATTTTCACTTGAAATAATGAATGACATACAAACTATGGTATATGGCAGACATTTTTTTTCAAAAATGAATGAATCAAGATTGTCACTGTAATAATGCTAACAATTATTTGTTGCATATGATAAAATCTGACCTTTCAAACTGGCAGAATTTTGGAAAACATGTATCTGCCACCATGTGCTTAACAGATCCCTAACAGTTAAAAAATTTTCTCATGAAATTGGTGATAATATTAACAAATATAATTTTTGACATTGCATAATAAAATGTATAAACATTTGAAAATCTGCATAACTCAGTGGAATAGTATTCTCCAAAAGGCGCAATGCTTGATGTTACAAAACTCATCAAAGCCTACAATAGGTCAATGGGTTTTAATGTAATAGGTAAGATTTCATATTCTACATTGTAACTAACCTGTAAGGGACTACTGCTTGTCTAGTTTGGGTGTTGAATCAAAGAAGAATATATACAGTTACCTGAAAAGTTATCCATTACAATATTCTTCTCTTTTCTAATTACATAACTTCATGGGGCTGGATTTTCTTCATCTATTTCAATCAAAATAACATATCTCAACAGAATGAATGTAGAATCAAATACAAGAATCTGGACATTAAAGAGATTTGCAACAGTATAAAACAATGCCACACTTCTCACAGAACTGTTTTTTGTTGGTTTGATAATAGAGTGTTCATTTCTATAAAAAATACACTATTTATGTTAGCATGTAATAGTGTTATTATTTTTAGTTTAAAATGAAATAATGAATAGACATTTTGAGTTCTCAGTTTCAAGTTCCAATGTGGTGATTAGCAATAGCTATAAACCACATAAATAAAAGATCAGTAATTTTTAAGAGTGTAAATGGGTCCTGAAACAAAAAAATAAAAATCGAGAACTGCTGTTCTAACCATTGGTATGTCCATTCCTGAGTCCTGAGGTGTCTTCTCTTTATAAGTACGTTCATTCACTATGTTATCTCATTTATTCTAAAGCTCTAAAACCATCTCTAATCTGAAAACTTATAGATTTATATCTTACATCCTGGCTTCACGTTTTTAACTTCAAACTCTTGTACATAACTGCTAATTGACATTTCTAACTGGATATCTAACAGACATCAGGCATCTCAAAATTCATATTATCCAAAACCTAGCTCTTGGTCTTGCACTCTATTTCTTTACCAATCTCAACACCTGGCAACTCCAATTCAATTGCAATTTCAAAACCCTTGACTTCAAACTTGAATCCTCTCTTTTCTCACACAATATATCCAAACTCATCTGTAAATCTTGACCAATTCTTACCACCTTCCCTGCTACCACCCCGGACCAAAACAGCATCATCTTTTGCCTGGATTATTTCACTTCAACTCTATATTCATCTTCCTTGCTCCACACTTGCCCCCTGCATTATTCTGGAAAGGATAGGCTATAGCATAGGAAAATACACATGCCAGAGGTTTAATTCCTTATTAAAATAAACACCTCTGATTGTACATGTCCATCACAGGTCAGCTGGGAAATTCTCCTCCACATCTCCCCACTCTGAGATCCAAGCTGCTAGAGAAGCCAAAATCTCATCAATTACTGGTCTCCATGGTAAAAGGAAACAGAGCTCTAATGGATCTCACAATCGCGATTAAATGCTCCAGCACAGAAATGAAGACATGACTTCTCACAAATCCCTGTCCAGAGCTAGTTGCATGACCCTACACAACCATCCTTGGAAACCAGGGCAAGCTATCCTTGCACTAGCCTAGAAGTTAAAGAGCCATACAGCACGAGAATAAAAAGTCCCCACCTTATAGTCAAGAAAGGAAAGATGGGTTGTTCTTTGTCCATAAACAAGTAACTTCCAAATCCATCAGTCTGTTATCAATATTTTATTTTCTCATCCCAAGAAATGTTTTAGATTTTGAATCTGTAGGTTATGAACCGTCATAGAGCAGGATAAAATTTTAAATGTGTAGGATTGTGTGAATACATCTGAACTCTACTGAAAAAAAGCTGTAATATTTTTCAGAATTTATGGAGTTAGTTTAACATATTGCAATTATGTGGCAATTACATGACACTTCAATGTTTCAGAGTTCATGCTTAACATTTACATACATTTCGATAGTTTAAATAAGAAATACATACCATAAAATTCACTCATTATGAGTATATAGTTTGGTGACTTTTAGAAAATTTATACAGTTGTGTAACCATCAAGCCAAGCCAGCTTTGGAACACATCTATAAACCTATGAAGTTTCTCTAGGCCCTTTGCAGTCTTCCTCTGCTCCTGCTCCCAGCCCTAGGCAGACACAGATCTGCTTTCCGTCTCTCAAAAGTTTGCTCTTTCTAGAAATTTTAGACATCTTGGCATTCCCTATGCATATAAAAACAAAATAATGGATCTCCAAAATTGATAAACACACATTTGCAGAGAAACAGTAAATAGTTGCCCTTGATATCAACTGAGGGCAAAATAAGGAAAAATAGGTTTTACCAGATAGAATTCTAATTATACATAAAAAGAACTTCCTAATCCTTAGGGAAATATTTCAGAGCATTATATGAGAATCAGAAAGAGTTCCATGAAAAAAAAAGGTCAGCTATATTTCAGGGAAGGCTGAAAAATAATTATATCTGAAATCAGAGTTTCCTTTTAATTTTTCCCTGCATAGGATGATACCCAAGGTCATTTTTCATGCAGGTTCTGTAGCTGAAAATCTTGGCAAGTGAGAGAGCAGCTACCATGCATCATTAAGTTTGTAGGTGATATCACAAGTAATCTTGGCATGATTATTTCCCGAATAACGAAGTGAATTAACTAAGTTAAAAGTAGTCACCTTTGACTACCCTTAAAGATCTCCCAAGCTGTTCTGACTACAGTGTCTGAAATTGTTTCCTTTAGAATCAAGATATCTTTGAGTTTCAGGCAACTTAAAGATAGGAAATAGGGCATATTACTAGTCTGCTTTTAAAAAGTTACACTTTCTTATAAATGTAGGGGTTATAAAATATTCCTTCAGGTGGATAATTTTTACATAAGAACAAAAAATAGATATCCAAAGGGAATGTGAACTGTTCTTGTCATCTATTAATATGCTTTAGAGAACCTAGAATCAGAGACAGACAGACACAGAGAGAAACAGAGACTGAAGGACACACAGGCAGACAGAGACAGAGAGAGAGAGAGAAAAGGGAAGGAAGGAAGGAAGGAAGGGAGGGAGGGAGGGAAATGCCCTCAGTTCTTTAAAACAGACAGCTTAATCCTTACGATAGTGGTGATTTACTAACATTTGTAAGTGAACTTACTTAAAATGAGGACAGTCCTGAAGTCTTTGGGGGGAGTTTAGTTGATGGATCATTTCCATTATCATAAATTTTGTAGCAGTTTATTTTAGCGGTGTTTCTTACACTCTTTCTCTTTTTTTTTTCTTTCTTTAAAATTTTCTTTCTTAAAGAAAATGAGGACCTTTTTTTTTAAAAGAAAAAAAAAAAAGAAAAGGTGGCAGTTTCTTGTCAGGAAGGCTGTATAGCAAATGGGATGGTAAACTTTCCATCAAATGACAAAGTCAAGGAGTCCACAGTAATACGTCCAGTGGATATGAGACACTGGATAAAGACATTTGCCTATGACTGAAGAGTCATCATTCTTAAAACCTGACATATTCCCCGGTGAACTAGTGCCAAGACAAATGCAGGCAGAGCTATAGCCTGGAAATACTTAAACATATTATTTGAATTCTCAGAAGTATCATTTTTACTTAAAGCAAACATTGGCATGCAAAGCCACTAGTCTGAGTAATCCCGTCTTGAAGTGTAACTTTATTTGTTATGGGGATTTGCTCAGGGAAGAGAGGGGGAAAAAATACACCCAACCCTTCTTTTCCTAGTGCAGAGAAAATAGTTGTTTCTGCAACACTAGACACATTATTCGAAGCCATGTAAGTGACACTGCCTCAAGCTACTTGAACAATTCCTAACTTAAATTTGATTTAATTGTTTTTAGTAAAACGTTCTGTTGGCGGAGCCTCCAAGGATGATTATGGCTTGTCTCTTTCATGAGCTGATGGATACTCAGATCTTCTGGGGATGGTCCCGTGCCATCGTGGGACAGAGTCACTCAGCACCCAAAGCAAGGAGCTCTCTTTGTTCTCCTTTCTTGAATCTCTTGAAGAAGGTGGAGTTGCAGAGACAATCATTATCACGTAGGGTCCGCAGTTTAAGGGGCCTACATACCCTCTGGAATTGTAAAGACATTCTTTGTTTTGCGTGTATATCATTACTTTTCTGGGATGAAGAATCCAGTATCAGCTTCGCAGAGGGATCCATGACTCAGAGTTATTTGTATAAGAAACACTTGTACACATCTACCCTGGTTCTGACTAGGTTGCTCCTGCTTCTCATGGCACCCTTTGCCCATGGAACAAGTCAGAATCACTAATTGCACACTTAACTACCCATCATCATTCATGTTCCTTTGCCTGGCTGTGCCTCCCCTCCCATTGCACATTTGGACTGCACTTCTGTCTTGAGAATGGCTGGACATTGAGCCTTACTTTTCCACAGTAGAAGAGTTATAGAACTTTCCTGAAAATGCTTTCTACTCAATTTACAGAACTTCAACAATTTTTCAAGCTTCTTTCTTTCTGAAATTACTTGATTTGGAACAACTACTCTTAAGTTTTTTGTCTGATTTTATTTACATTTCTTGTCTGCCTCTTTTGATGGTTTCCTCCGCATCTCCCAGTCTTTATGCCGCTTCTGTTTGATGTCTGTGGTTTTTATCTACGCAACCTCTGTAGTCATGATAGGATTATAAGTACCTACTATGTGCTGGTGACTCTGATAAGCAGCCCATGGTTCTCCTTTAAATTTCCAAATTAAAATCTCATTGTGTATTTATATCTTCACTCAGATGTCTAATAAGCACCTAAAACTTAACCCTACTTGTCCCAGTATATGCAAACTCTATTTCCTTAGTTGCTCTGGTCAAACAATTCGTAGTTTCCTACAATTGCTGATTCCTCTCTTTCTCTCAAGCCCAGACAAGATCCGTCCACAAATTCATGGTCACTCTGGCTTCAAACTACATCCTGAATACAACCTCTCCTCCCCACCTCCGTTGCCAATAGTTCGGCACAACCTGCCTTTATTTCTTATTGAATTATGTTCCCTGCAAAAAAAACATGTCCAAGTCCTAATCCCTGGTCCTGTGGGTCTGAATTCGTTTGAAAATAGGATCTTAGGAGGTATTATTAGTTAAGATGAGGCCAGACTGGATTAGGATGGATCCTAATCCAATATGACAAGAGTCCTTAAAAGCAGAGGAAATTTGCACAGAGATACAGATAACCAGTGCAGAGACAGAGAGTGACAGCCATGTGACAGAGGCAGACTGAGTTATGAATTCCCTGCAAGCCACTGCCAAAACCCTACAGACTTCAGAAGAAGCATGATTCTGCAATACTTCATTCTGGACTTCTAGCTTCCAAAACTATGAGACAATAAATTACTTTTGTTTAAACCAACCAGACTGTGGTACTTTGTTACAGCAGTCCTGGCAAACTAAGACACATGGATCGTTGCATCTGCCCTCCTGCCCAGTCTCTCGCTTCCAGCCTTGCCCCCTTCAGTTTATTTTCAATAGGGAAAAGTGACCTTATTAAAATGCAAGTCGCATCACTTTATTCCTCTGTTTAAAACACATCAGTGGCTGCCCATTGTTCTCAGTGTAAAAGATAAAGTCTTTTATGTAACCATCAAGATCCTACATGGACTGACCTGCGTCTTAACTCTTTAGCTTCAACTCTTACTGCTCTTACCCTCACTCACTCTGTCCCAGCCATGCTGGCCTCCTTGCTGTTTCTTAAACATGTCAGACATGCTCTTTACTCAGAGTGTTTGCATTGCTGTTCCCATTTCCTGACATTCTTTTCCATGCATGACTTACACAATTGCCTTCTTCAGGTTCAGTTGCCAACTTCTCAGTAAGGCTTTCATGACTACTCAATCAAAAATTGCTCTAACCATCCCCCAAAACATTATTTTCCAAAATATAACTGTATAGTTTACTTATTTTTATTATTGTCCACGAGGGCAGCAATTTTAGTATGCTTGCTTCACTGTGTGTCCTCATCTCTGGTTATAGAGCTTGACACTTAGAAGGCATACCATCCATTTCTGATGAATGGAAAAATAAATGGATGGGTGAATCCACTACACCATTCTGCCTTTCCATCCCCCCAGGTGATTGGCAAGTTTACATATTTTAATATAACTTCAGCCAGTTATACCAATTGGGGCCTCACGGTTTATTCTGAGTTATCAAAGGGACAGAGGTCTCAAGTCCTTTTAATAACTCAGAATAAGTTATTTAGATGAGAGGGAAATGACACCACTGACACCAGCTTACCATATAGAATCAATGACGTCAGTCATAGTCTACTTCTATTCTTTGACCCTATTATATAGGGTCTTGCTATTTCACTGTTTCTCCTAAATTATTTTGAGAACTAGAGCTCCACCTTCTATATTTTTTGTGCATCTTCACTCTGCCTTATTTATTGCTCTGTAAGCTGTTATCATTCTGTGAAGCTTTTGTGTCAGGGTGATGCAGCATAAAAAGAATTAGGGAGAAAGTCAGGTGATCGAGTTGTTTTCTTAAGTCTTTCTTCCCTTTGTGATCTTGTGCAAGTCTCTTAACTACTTTGGAGTTTGATCTCCTCATCCATAACATAAAGCCATTGGTTCTTGCTCAAAGTAGTTCATGAGATCTTTGTAAGCCTAATAAGACAATGAATTGGAACTTACCAGAGACCCTCTTAGTATACACAAATTGCTATCTCTAGTGGCTCAGGGAATATACATTTCTTCCCTCTCTAATTCTTCCTCAGGGATCTAATAAAATTATCCAAAATGATGACTGCTTCTGCCGTTCTCACGTGGTACCTCAAAGGCTGATATCAATATGGTAAAGATAATGTAGTAAAAAATATTTTTCTGTAAAGTGAACATATTAATAGAAATTCCCTTGCTGCTTAAACACTGCCTTTCATTGTACATCAATGTTCATAGCAGCATTATTCACAATAGCCAAAGATGAAAGCAACCTAAGTGTCTATCAATAGATAAATGGATAAACAAATGCAGTATATCCATACAATGGAATATTATTCAGCCATAAATAGGAGTGAAATTCTGATACATACTACAATATGGATGAAACTTAAAGACATATGAACCTTGGAACATTTTCTTTTGAAACCTTTGCCCATATCTTCCATAAGAAGACTCCATATTTTGATCCCTGAACTACTGGCTTATAAACAATTTTAAAAGAGGAACACAGTTAAGTATAATATGTTTTATTGAATCAAAGTTGACTCCTGATAATGAGTCTTGTCTTTTAAGGTACTTATAAGTTATCTAATCAATAATTCATTTTTCATTGTACAGTGTTTATTCATTATCCACATTCATTATACATTTTTTGCCTAAAATTGACATAAAGCCTACCAATTTATCTCTTTTTTTCTTATAAAACTTTGCATTAATCAAGTTCTAGCTTTCCAGTACTTTTTATTCCATCCATTATTTTTTAAAGATCATTAAAGGTTATTCTGCAAATATATTTTCAGAATTTTAGGATACATTGACATTTTAAAAAGGAAAGCATCTTTATTATCTGGGTTTTAGCCTTCTATTAATACAGCTTGACATAATCAATACTTATTTCTCACTCATGCAAATTCCAATGTAAATGTTTATGGTCAGGCGACACTAGGAGAAAATTTCCTCCAAAAGGTGACTTGAGGATCAGCTTCTTCCATCTAGTGCCTCTTTTGTCTCTTGAAAACTGACAGATTCTGGGCTTCTGGCTAGTGAAGAGAGCGAAAAGACAGCAAGCCAAAGATCTTGCAGGAGATTACAGAGCCCAGACCTAAAAACTTGACATGCAACACTTTCACCACATTGAATTGTCCAGAACTAGACATGTGGTTGGAAAATGTAGTCTTCCTTTACACAGGAAGAAAAATGAGATGGTTGCGCACACCTAGCATTGTCTCTGCCATAAATCTCTTCATTATCAAAGGTTTTCTACCTGTTCAGATTAAATACCAGTCTTCTGATACAGAAAAAAAAAAAAGACAAATGGAAATTCAATAGTTATACATTCACCAGTTTGTTACAACTCTACTCTCATCTGAGTAGTTTTATGCTTTTAATTTTTGCCTCCAAAACATATTTTGAAATAAGTCCTTTGGGTTGGTATTTTCACATTTTTTGCATTCCAATTTATTCTGGGTATCGTGATTCAATTCTTATGGGTTTTACCCTCTTCTGTATTTATCATCAGACATGAGTCTTCTGTCTCCTGTACATGGTTCCTTTACATTTGCTTTAATCTCCTTTACTATTTACCCACTGTTGCCACGGACATATTCTTAAGGTACTGCTCACTTTCACATTTCAAACTACTCTTCTTGTGTCCAGAATCTAGTCTGCAGTAGCAAATTCTTTCAATGATTTTTTTTCTGCCTTCTGCAATGTGTTCTTCCTGATCATGACAAGTTATACACTCTGTTGGCTATAATTCAAGTGATCATTAGTGTAAGCACATACATACATACAAACATGCATACATGCCAACCCAGCAGTTTACTTCTTATGTATTATGTATCCAAAGTTCCCATTTACCATGCAGGTCAGCATTGCCAACTCTTGATTCCTCTTTGCCTAGAAGCTCTGCGAAGGCCTTCTTCATTCTCCATGGGGATAGACTCATGCCTGCTGCAAACCCAGAGGTCCTTTGTCTATGCTGGTTTATATCTATGTCCCCAGGGTTTCCTCACAGGTTACTGGGACTACAAAGTTAGAGGCAGTCTTCTGGCAATGAAAATACATACAATGCATTTCATTGAGGTTGAAAAGTTTTCCCTACTGAGACATATATTTTTGCCTTCAAGATATATTTGCAAGATACTTTGAGACCACTTCCCTAGAGGAAAGTTATAAATAAAGGGATATTTTTTTCTATAATCTTTTAAAAGCAAAATAATGTTTGTCAAAAGTGTTTCATGCCCTAAAAAAATAAAATAAATAGAGAGAGTAGTAGAAGTCTGATGGCTGATTTTTAATTGAGCTGTTACTCAGAAGTAGAGCAATCACAGTGACATTTTTTTTCTTTTGTTTTCCCAGGTGTTAGCAATCCCTCCTGGCTTAACTGGCTTCATGTTTACTCCATCCTTTGGATCATTAATAACGACCGTAAATAAAACCCAACCTAGGAAGCTAATTCTTTTAATCTGACAGGTAGTCAAGAAGTAGTCACGCCTCGAAATGAAGAAATACCTGCAGCCAGAACTCCCTAAATTTCCCATTTAATAATCAAGCTCTTTAGCAATGAAATTTATTTTTATTTAATTGCTAGGGAAGAGCCTTGGCAAAGAAACCCACGTTCGTTAGTCCTCTCCAGCCCTAGGGGAATGTCTATCAAATGCCACCCACACTAGCCCTGCATCTTTTTTTTTTTTTAACACTTTAGGAAAAAAAAGAAAATTTAGATAGATAGCAAAAAAGTCACTCATAATCCCATCATCCAAGAAAAACTAAGGTTTTTAATTCAGTATGAATATTAATAACATTTTCCTAGGTATATAATTACAAAGACAAATTATGAAAACATAACTTATTTACCAAAGTGGGATAGTCTGTAAAGGTTTTCCCATTTTTATTAAGGAATAATGAATTATGGATCATAATAGCAGACAAAACACCAATGACCCCCATTCAGAATAAAACTTCGTTTATACAATGATGTGATGTGTGTGCCTTTTCCTGGTCCCATCTTAGGAATTTATTCCCACCCCGTTTCACCTAGGTAACTGGTATTTCTTTTTCCCTCATTTCTTTGTTTTCTTTATAGGTTTACTGGATATATATGGGTATATAAATACTATATTAGTTAAGTTTGTTTTGTTTTTAAAGTTTATAAACATGATATGACTTTTAGTGTTATTTGTAACTTGCTTCTTTACTCAACAGTGCCTCCAATGTTGTGCATGTAGATGCATGGAGCTGTAGCTAAATAGTGAGTCTAATGTATCAATATTTCCTATAAAGTTACAACTATTTTTGTATTATATTTAAAAAGTATTCCCTACACAGAAGGCATAAAGATGTTTCTCTATATTTTAATCTTACAGTTTATATGCAAATATTTAACATAAATGTACATTTCATATTTGAATACTTAATCCATCAAGAATTTGTTTCATGTTGTATAGTAGAGAACATATTTTTCCCTGGATGGAAAATTATTTTTCCCAGTGGTACCTATTGAATAGTTCATGCTTTTCCCACTGCTCTGCAATGTCATCTCTGCCATATATACAATCTATGTATGTATGTACGTATGTATGTTTGTATGTATGTATGTATGTATGTTTATATCTATCTCTCTAACATGTATCAACCTACCATCTATCTAATCTATATTGATCTCTATCTCTCTATCTCTCTGCCTCTATATATATATTATCTATCTATATAGATAGATATATACAGAAATATATCAGCTATATCAGCTATTTCTGTGTTCTATGCTGCTTCAGTGACCTAATTTTCTGTCCCTTGTTTGAAAGCACTCTTTTAAATCATATTTGGAAGGTTTATGCTCCCTTTTTCTTAGGATATCTTGGTTACTTTTGGTTTTTTGTCTCTTACATAAATTTAAAGAATCTGCTTCCTAAGGCCATGGGGAAAAAAAACCTGTTGGAATTTTTACCAGGATTTCAGTGAAACTATAGATCAGTTTGGAGAAAAATTGAAATATATTTAACATTGAATATCCCTTTCCATGTACATGGTAGATATGTAGAAATTTATGGTTTAATTTTTTTCTTTAGCACTATATCTCAGATCCCAGGCCATATGATAGCTTTATTTCTATTCAACTATTGTTATTAGTAGTATATCATTTGATTGCATGATTGTGTTTAGCCAACTCTCCCTCTTTTTTAAAATATTTTGGTTATTTCTATTTTTATGTTAAAAATTGCAGTGAAAACCTTGCATCTTGCCTTGATTATTTTCCTTAATTAAACTCTTGAAAGTGGAATGCCTAAATGAAAGTTTATGGATATAAAAATATTTCAAAATTTTACCTAACAAGTAAATGTTTATACCTGAATTTTATGAGACTATGCTTCCTTAAACCCTTAACAAAAAAACTTATTTTAATCAATGACAAATGAAAAGAAAAAAATGTATCTCATTTTGTTTTTATTTTAATTCACTTGATTTTTATGAAGATAAGGTTTTTGTAATTATTGGTTCTTTTTATGTCTCTGTTTTTGCTTTACCTGTTTATCCTCTTTGATCATTTGTCTTTTGCATTGTCTTTTTATACTGACTTGTAATATGTCTTTATAAATTAAGCACATGCTCCCTTCTCTGAGATGTTTGACTACACAAAAATTAAGAATGTTTGCATTGCAAAAGATACCATAAATAAGGTGAGTAGTGAAATCGTTTTGGAAAACTATTCGCAAAGAAAAGGTTATGAAGAGAATTATTACCTATAATAAATATATAGAACTTAAGAACTGACCTAAAAAAGAAATAACCTAATAAAGATGTGAACATTAATTCATGAAAGACGAAATATATATGTACAAAGATATCAAAAGATGCTCAAGCTCACAAGTAGTCAGAAAATGGGAGTTAATGTAACATATTGTAAACCAAATTGTTTAGAAAAAAGAAAAATTAGAGATAACATAGATCAGGATAGTACATGAAAGAAAAGTGAACATTCATAAATTGCTAGTGTAAATATATATGGTAACAGTCATTTAGAAAACAATCTGGCAACATCTATTAAAAATTTATGGAAAATAATACACATGTTTGCTTTGAAATCCCACCTATGGAACCTCTTCCATACAAACAAAATTACTATCATTTTTTTAAGATGTTTATTTTAGCCATGCTAGTTGTCTGAAACACACAAATGAACAAATGAAAATGGAATGGCCCATAAAGAGTGTATTACTTTGACAAGCTGCTATGACAAAAACCACACAAAGGTTAGCTTTGAAAAAACAGGGATTTATTGGCCTTCATTCAGTCAGACCATACTCTAACTAAAAATAACATCTTCATACAATCCAGCCAAAGTGTAAAATCAATGGTATTTGTTATAATCACATGGTTGTGCATTTACCAATTCAATCATTATTAGAGCATTTTCATTATTCCAATAATAATAAATAAAAAAGAGAAAAACAAAAACACCTCCTCTCGATCTGTCTGGATGGACTGAATGCTTTATTAATATATATCAATAAAACTGATTTGTTTAAAAAATAATATCTTCAAAAGACTTTATTTATAAGGGTTCATACTCCCTGGAATGTGCATTAAGATTAAGAACGTGTCTAAATTGGGGTACATAATCCAATCTACCGCAAGGATGAATAAGAAGCATGATACACAGACACTGTTTTTATAAAATAAACAAAGATAACAAGCCCTGTATGTGTGTGTCTATAAATACATAGATTGAGGGGTAAATGGAAAGACAGATAGATGCATGCATACATACATGCATACATAGACACACACATGTTGTATTTGCACGTAATTTTATGAATATGGTAGACTGCAAATTTGACCATAAATCTATTTCCTCCCTAAAGCCAACAACTTTTCAATGGTATTTTACAGCTCTTCCCATCAAGTGGTAGAGTTTATTTATCTACACCTTAAATCTGGGTTGGACCTGTGTGACAGAAAAAAAAAAAAAAAGATAGGGACTAATCCATTCCTATGGGTGTGAGAATCTGATTGCATTAGAATAAGTTAAGGGACCTTGATTAGATCACTTGATTAGACTGCATTGGTTGAACTAGTTCAGTGAGGCATGACACAGGTTGGGTCTCCACCCTCTTACTGGAACCTTATATAAATGGAGACACAGAGAGAAAGAAGAAACACAGAAAAAGGAGCTCTGTCATTTTGACTTGACCATGTGAGAGAGAGGACTCAAGGATTGCTAGCAGCCAAAGCTGAAGCAAGAGCCTAGGTTCATGGAGCAGCTCAAGGCTGAAGAGACAAACCAAATGCCAGATCTGGGCTCAGGGAGAAAGAAGAGCAGCTGAGGCAGAGGGAAGAGGCCAGGAAAGAGGCAAGCCATATGCTTGATTGCTCACAGCTGAGCTCCTGGAGATGATGAACCTTGAGGGGAAGGCAGGGACCTTGGCAGAAATAGGCTGCCATCTTGCTTCACCACATGGGAAGATGCCAGGATCACCAGTAGCTGACTTTGTTGAGAAAGCGTCTCTGATGGTGCTTGACTTGGACATTTCACAGCCTCAGAACCTTAAGATTTTCCCCGAATAAATCCTTATTGTAAAAGCCAACCTATTTCTTGTAACTTTGCATTGACAGCCTTTGACAAACTAAGACAACCTGTGACTTGCTTTGGCTCACAGAAGGAGGGCAAAGGGATACCATTTAATTCTGAGCCTCTCGCTTCCTCTCTCACTCTTGGAACTCAATCACCACGTGAATAAACCTAGGCTAGCCTGCTGCAGCAGAAGAAATAACATGGAGAGGAAGCAAGGTGCGCCAGATCATAGTCAGCCCCAGCCATGCAGCTGTTGCCTACAGATGCAGGAGTTAGCCATAGCCAAGATTCATCGGGCCTGACACAGATCTGCATGACAGCCCAGATGAAACCCAGACCTCATTGCTGAGCCACAGAATCATGACCTAAAGGAAGAGTTTCTGTTGTAAGCCACTAAGTTTTGGGGTCATTTGTTACACAGCAAAAGCAAATAAATACGATGAACATGGAGAAAATTACAAAAAGAAGAGTGCATTTTAACCAGGAATTTATATAGGAAGTAAGGAAATGAGGTGGGGATAGGGAAGAAAGAGAGATAGAGAGCAATGCCAAGGAAAAATAAGTAGGAGAAGAAGGAGAAGAAGAAGGAAAAAAAATAGGAGAAAGAAAAAGAGAAAAAGGAGACTATACTAAAATTTAAAAACATGAATATGATCACATCTGTACCTATATTTTAATAAAAATAATTTCTTGTTTATGAAAGAAGATATATTCTCTGTAAGAAATAAACTTTGAATCATATCTATTTAAGTAACTTTATTAAAGATATTATTGAGAGTCTCTAGTTTATTATTTTTTAGCCATTTGATATGTCAAAGATGAAGACGATAAATACTTAACTTTCTACTACTCTTGTGTTTCTGCTCCCTTCTCCTTTCATTCAGTTGGACCACACCCTAACTTTTATTTTTTTAAAATTCAATGCTAATATATTTGTTAAAGTTTCATGGTAATTATTTGTTCATTGTATCTTTCATCACTAAAAAGATTATCTTTTTTGCCCCATTAAATGTGTATTGCCTTAAATTCTAATTTTCCTTACTGTGTCCTTTCTTTTAATATATGTGTCCATCATTTTGTTATTTTGTTGATTCATTTTTTAGGATATATCTTTTGTAGACTACATATAGGTGTATTTGTGTTTAGATTCAAACTAGGTGTCTTTTAATAGATTAACTTACCCTGTTTACATTTTTGTCTTTTAAATGAAAGTTTCTAATTTCACAATTTTACTAATAATAATCCATCTTTTCTAGAATTTGGGTTTCTTTTCCTTGTATACTTTTGTTAAAAACATAAGTAACAATCCAGATAACCTATCAATAGATAAGAGCTACATGTTATCACAAGAATTTTATATACCTCTCCTCATAATAGCTCAAGTATATGAATGATATATCCTGAGTCCTGGTGTTATGCAAATATAATTTCCGTTACCTTGATTTCTGGCATTGTACATTTGGAAGCAAATCTGAGAACAAACAAATGTTAATTCTTTAATCAATAACTTTGTCTTCTAATTAAATGGTTAAATCTTTGCAATTCAAAAATTTCAGCAAGAAATTTATGTTAGCGTTTTTTTGTTATTGTTGTTTTTTCTAATACACTATGAGAACTTTTTACTTGCTCATCGTTTATTTTTGTTATTTTCTCACTGATCATATTTTGTCTTTTTACCTTTTCATTCTGAAAATACCTCTTAGGTTATCTTTCCCAAAATTGACTAGATTTTCTGAACTGTTGAATGTACTCAACTGATTTCAATAATATCTCAAATTCTTCTATTGATTTCCTTACATACTTTAAAAATGCTGACATACTCCTATTCATCTCATTCTGATTGTCATTTCAACTTTTCTCTCTCATTTTTTCCCCTTTAATTTCCTTGAATTCTCAATGGCAAATGCAATTTAAACTACACTTCTTGGAAAATATTCTCTTGTTCTATTTACTAAAGTTACATTAATCTTTTTGAATGCAGATTGTTTTATGTTTCCTACATTGTTGGCAGGTTTATTTATGTTAATTTATCTTTGAACAAGGACAAGTCTAAACTAACCTATTATTTGCTCACTTAGTAAATGGTTTGATTTTTCTGAGGCACCCTTAAACTTTTCCTTGGGTTTGTTAGAATTTTTCTCTTAGTTCTTAAACTGCATTTAGAGTTGGATCACATAAACTTCATATTAAAGTTAAGTAACCCAAAAGCTTGGTTCACAGGGAAGAAAAAATATGGTATAAACACTTCTATAGAATGAACTTCATGTTTGTGTAGTTTTCATGTCTGTAAATACTTCTGCACCAAAGACCAGACTAGTGCTATTTTTTAAAATAACTTTTTATTATAGAAAGTTTAGGATTATAGAATAATCATGCAGGAAATACAGAATTCCCATATATCCCCCATTATTAATACTTTGCATTAGTGTGGTACTTTTCATAAAATTGAGTAAAGAATATTATAATTGTTCTATTAACTATAGCCCATAGTTTACATTCTAGGTCACTGTGTTATAAATTCCTGTTTTGTGTTTTATTTATTTTTATTCTAGTAAAATACAACCTACATACACAAATATATAATTCAGTGATGTTAATTATATTCACAATTATGTTACCATCACCACCATCCATTACCAAAACATTTACATCAGCCAAAATAAAAATTCTATACCAAGTAAGCTTTAATTCCCCATCCCTGTCCCCACCTTGGCCCCTGGTAATCTGTAGTCTAGTCATTAACTCTATGAATTACCTATTCTAATTATTTCATATCAGTGAGATCATACAATATTTGTCCTTTTGTCTCTGGTTTATTGCATATTATCAATGATGCCTTCAAGATTCATCCATGTTGTCACATCTATCAGAATTTCATTACTTTTTATGGCTGAATAATAACACACTACATTTCTCTTTAGCTTTGAGAACTCTCTCCATGTCCTTGGCATGTGGCAGGTTGATTGCCATGGTCTGCTGGGATTTGTTGCATTTCTTGAATGAGCATATTCATGTCTTTCATAAAAATTGAGGAAGTTTTCTGCCATTATTTCTTTGATTATTCCTCCTTCCGTTTTCTGTCTTTCTTTTCCTTCTGAAACTCCCATAATGTATATAGTTGTATGCTTCATGGTATCCCACAGGTCTCTTAGGCTCTGTTCACTTTTATTTTTTCTTTCTTTTCCTCAGCTGGAATCATTTTAATTGTCGTGTCTTTGAGTTCACAGACCCTTTCTTCTGCTAACTCTAATGTGCTGTTGAAACCCTCTAGAGGATTTTTCATTTCAATTCTTGTGTTCTTCAACTCCAGTATTTCTATTTGGTTGCTTTTTAAAATATCGATATCTTTATTGAGTTTCTCATATTGTTCATTCATCTTTTTCCCTGCTATTCTTTAGTTCTTTCTCTATGTTTTCCTTTATCTTCTTTAGCATATTGAGGATCAAAAAAAAATTTTTTTATGTCTTTGTCTGGTGTATCTAAAGTCTGGTTTTCTTTGCTGATGCTTTCTTGAATTTTATCCTCTTCCGTTGGGTGAGCTGTCATTTCCTGCTTCTTAGTTTGACTTGTTATCTTTTGTTCCACACTATACATTTTAATATTTCAAAGCATTAATTCTGGGATTTGGTCCCTGATCTGTCTTTTTCTTAAGTTTCTATCCATCTGGTGATATGACAGAGTTTTCTTTGAGTGTCAGGAACTAAGAACAAACAAACCACTGTAAAAAAACAAAACAAAATAAATTTTTAAAAAAATCTTTCCTAGGCTTCACAAAATGCCTCTGAATTAGCCACTGCTCCCCTCAAAGTTTAGCCCACTATGAAGAAAATCACCCTGTAGCAAATGTGAAGGGCAGGGTCCTCTCTGTCTTTTCTGAGTCTGCCTCTTGTCCTGGCTTGTGTTTGCTGAAGGATGTAGAAACTCCTTCTTTTGGGAATTTGAATGCTCTTTCTATTCCCTATGAAATAGACTTTCTCACCATCTCAGTTACTTTATTGTATGACTTACATTAGGTCATCATTTGCCCCAGGCTGCTCTGACTTGACTGTTTCTTTCACCGTTTTATATGTCCACCAGCTGTTTTTGCCTGCAGAGTAAATTCTGGGAAAGCCAGCCAGGTATGCATTTCCTTTTACTCTTTCAGTCTGCCACCTGATTGATTCAGACATACAGGTACCTAGTGTTCCCATGGAACAAGGCAAAGGACCCAGCTTGGGAGTGCAGACTGGCTCCAAACGGAATGGGGTGTTGGGGGGACCAGTAGGGTATCTCAAGCTTCTCATACCTCTTTTTAAGATGAGTTTTCTAGATTTGGCACTTGCCCAGTACTACAACACTTTAGCTGCTTTCCCAAGTTTTGAAGAAGATGCTCTGCCAGTTTTGTTATTGTTCAAAGATTTTGTAGGGGAATGTCACCACTGTAAGTCTTATGCTGCCATCTTCCTCCTATTCTCTTGGCTGGTGTGTTTATTCATTTTTTAATTGGTTTCTATCCTAGATATATACCATGATGCTGTTACCCTTATCTCTGGGAGCTATTGCCTGCCAAGTCAGAGGATTTCCCAGTCTCACTAGGGGATTTTAAAGTTTCTTCAATTTTCCAATTCAGGACAGTGCCCCTTGGTGTCATGATGAAAACATGGTTTCAGAGGAAAGTAAAAGTCCCTGTCAATGTCTGGATTTTGGCCTGGTTTGGTTTCTCTTGAACATCTAGCCAGACAAAGTCATCTCTGAGTGAATCCATCTGAGGCAGGAAAACAAGCTCCCAGGAGAAAAGTTCTCTCGTTTCTGGCCCCAAAGCCAACAGCAGCCTTCATTCTTCATAATAAAGGATATTAAGAAGGTTCTACAAAGATATCCCCACTCATTTTCTTTAACAATAAACACTCTCTGAGGGTACTAAATTTGTGCTTACACATAATAAATGTTAAATAAATATTTATTGAATAAAGTAATATGACTTAATCTGTACAAAGTATAGCAGAAATTGCTTGAAAATTGGTGGTATGGAGATGCGTCTCATAATTTCACAGCTAATGGAGATTTTACCTCTGTTTCTCTTCTCTTTTTCTTTTTTCTCATTTCTTTCAGTTTTTTTGACAGGGAAAACTAATTCCTGCTTACACATCATTTTTTTCACCAAAAGCATGTACTTTTACTATATTGAAATCCTTGGGTACTATATACTTTTTTTTTTTTTAATTTTTTTTATTTGTAAAATGATATATAAATACATATGCATATATGTGCATTTGTTTACATAAATGTTATTTGTTATATATATATATACATTTTATAAAGGTGCCTAGATTACCCAAATATTACTCAGAAACTACAGGGATTCCCATGCTCCCCACCGCCCACACCCCCAAAAACATCTCACACAACCATTCCCCATCCGTGTGGTACTACACCCGCAATGGATATACACATCCTGGGGCGTTGCCACCGAGCATAGACTACAGTTCACATCACAGACCACACTCTTTCCCACCCAGTTCGGCATGGTATATTCTGATGGAAAATGGCCTACATTCGTTGCTGCTTCGCCACTCAGGACAACCCCCAAAGTCTCAAAAAAGCCTGAGTATTTCAACAGCCCCTCCTCTCCCTGCCCCAATAATGTCCAGTGGCCGGTACTATATACTTAATGTGAAAATGTAACAAAAGTCTTACTTATTATATACTTTTAAAGCTTCAGTGTGTTTTCCTACATGGACATAAGTAGATATGTGAAGAACACCTCTTGAAGTTACAGAGTTATTTTTGAATATCTTAAGATTGAGTATAGTGGCAGAGAGTTTTTTCAATGTGTCCCGGATACAACTTCATGAGGGGCTAATGTAGGCTCACATAAACACCCACCTTTCCCTATATTCTTTCCAGAAGGGACATAAAGTTGAATCTCTGTGACTATCCAGCATTTTATGTCATTGAACACCAGCTAGAAGAGTGTTGCTGTTAGACTTACAATTTTAGATTAAAAATAATCTTAAAAATGGGAAAATGTTAATTGTATTCAAGCTGGTGGTAGACAAATTGAGAGTTGAGTTGTTCTGTGACCTCAAAGGCAGTTACTTTGAATATATTGCTATATACTTATATTTTTGTGTGTGTTATACATACACTCTTGCGGGAAGGACACAGAGTGATTAAATTCAGAAGATCAATATATATTATGACACCCAGAATATTAATCAGATTAAAGAAAATTGTAATAATCTAATCTAATAAAATATAGCAAGAACACATAATTGTTCGATTGCCAAGTAGGAGAAACTGAAAATGAATTTATTTGTAAAAATACAGTGTAATAAATGCCACAATGAAGACTGGCATATGAAGTGATAAGGGATGTCAGGGGATCTAATATAATAAAAATTCACACTTTTAAAAAATTGATCACTGAATTCATAAGAGTAGCAATAGTGTGTGGACTGTGTGCCCATTTAAGTGGTGACCCAGATCTAGCACAATCTGGAAACTGCAAGTTAAGTTTTCCTAGTTTTGAGCATGATAATGTTTGAACATTCAGTATAAGTCATTTGTACAACTGTTCAACAAAACTGAGAAGAGAGTGTGAATAGTTGAGGGAGTGTCCAGTGGGACCTCTGAGTTGGTTAAAGAAAACTTTTTAGAAATTATTTTATCCCTTTAAAGTAGTTTTGTCATGATTCCCAAGTAATTGAAATTTTTTATGGTTGTTAGAATACCATTAATATAGCAATTTCTTCATCAAGTAGAATCTTGCTTCTAGATTGTATGACATTTCATGAGCCAGCTTTAATTTGTTATGCATTGTTCCCAGAAGGTGAGATGAGATTAAAGGGACTCGTGTGTTAGTTGAGAGATATTTTTACACTTACCACTTATGGTTCCTTTCTAGTAATTAAACTATAATGGCATGATCTTGATTAGTTAATCTTTCTACATCAGCATTTTCAGGTGCTACTTCATGAAATTTTTACTACAATTAACAATGCAATTAAAATGGATTATCTAAATCAAAGTCAATCTTTAATTACAGTACACTATCTAGATCCTTATTTCATGATAGAACAGATAGTATTCTAACAATTGCTGAGCTAATGCCTTCATTATTTAAAACATAGTAATACCAGATTTTTAAGGTTCATCACATTTCCTATCAGTTCCTTTTTCAGATTGTCATCAAAAAGTTTTGCTTCCTTTAACAATAATGCCTAATTTGTCCTGAGCAAGTCTTCGTATGCTTCTTCCAAGAAAAAGTTAAATTATACAAAATTCAGCAAATTAATCCAAGTCCTTTCATTTAAATGGAATGAGTGTAAGGATACTGAACTTATCCTAGCTCATTTTCACTTTTCTCTCCACTGTTATCCGTTGCAAAAACACTTAAGAAAATGTTGAAGAGGAAAGAAAACTCTTGATAATGCCTCTCACTACTACATCAGATCTTTTCTTTAGATTTTGCATTGTTTTCTAAACTATATATATTTGTATGCATCAATTCACATTTTTTGCAGTAGTGTTCATATTGAGCAATGAAGTGAAAACACATGGACTTAAAATGAGAGAACCTAATTGTAATATTAAATACCACATATTTTTGTGTAGCTGCAGAAGTTTCCTGAGCTATGTGAGCCTGTATTTCCTCATCTGTTAACCAAGGATGACAAAACACATACCTTGAAGCATTATTGGGAAATTTATAAGTTATTTATATAAAGTTCCTATTACATAGTAACTATTCAGTAAATAAGGGCTATTTTATTACATCATAAACATTATTCATATTACCACACCACCTTTATTACTATCAAGATAGCATCTTAACCTAGGAGTCTTTAAATATTATACAATCAAAAAATCTTAATTGGTATACTTTCAGATTGAAGATGTTGATGTTTTTCCAACCTCTCAATATTTACATATATAATAGTTTTTAGCCACTCTTCTAAAGCAACTAACCAATATCTGATGTTGAGTGCATGTAATCATGAAATGACTCTATGAAACAGCTAACAGAATATGGCATTGCATCAATCTTTTTTTAAAGTCAGTTAAACCGAAATATTTACTTTCTGGAAACTTAAACTCCACCCAAACACTGTTGCAGACTGAGTGTATAAAGGATCCAAATAAATAACCAACAAATTAGTGAAACATTATCATTGTATTTAATAAAAGACCAAATGATTTTGCTGGGATAAAGAGTGGAGAAATAATTTCCAGACTTGCTTGTAAGTGGAAACTTTATTTCTTACATCTCAAAAGGGGAAGCTTACTGAGCAATATGGAAATGCTGAAGCTTCCTGCTATATGGAAGGCAAAAAATGTTGTAATCTACAAGTGATATAACTTGAGTAAAAAAGTAAATGAAGAAATATAAATTATCACAAAGACTATTGAGGATATTGTTCTAGTTCAGTATGGTGTTGTGAATGACAGAAATCTCAGGTGAAGATATTGATGCGATGGACAATGAGTGCAAAAAAGTGGCAAAACCAAGCTACACATGGAGATGTAAGTGTAGACAGTGAAGCTAAAAAGTCATTTAGTCCATAAGATGATAAACTTGACCTGGGCTAAGTTTGTGATGTCAGTGAATTTATGGCTAGTGTTCTCTAGATTCAGTAGTGAGCATTTGTCTTCCTCACATTGCAGTTCTCTATAGACAGTTTTGACTTGGGTTAAATAAACAAGTTTATCATCACTGTTGTTCCTTTTATTGTGGAACAAAAATAGATTATCAGATCACTGGCTTTTGGATCATGATGAAAATTGAAGGAAAATGAGAAATGATTTCAACGTGGCTCACACATTGATATTTTAGTTCCCATGCTTTCCTAAGATTAAATATTATGAAAATCTAATAGCCAGATATATTTTATAATATCAGCAAGTGCTGTACAAATATCAAACTCAGTTTTTTGTCTTTTGAGTTCATGAAGGAAGCATAGACGCAATGTTCTTTTGCTAGAAAGAGTGGCAAATAGTCAATAAGACAATATAAAACTACAGAGTTCCTGAAAAAAATCCAAATGGACTACTTTTAGAATTTTAGCTGTATTTATGAAGAAAATTTTTAAAAAATAATTCCTTTATATTTTAATCAAATTGAAAATTAAAACATTTTGTAAATGAATAAATATATATGCGTAATAATTACTGCACACATTTCTGATCTCTAGGGATAATTAACATAAAAATAATAAGATACTTCTCATGTAATAGGAGACTCACTCTTGATTTCTAAAATGAAAAAAAGTGAGTAGGCTTGGGATGGCCCATCATTTTTTTCTGTAGACTCCATACCTTAGGTCAATGTTTCTGGAAGCATCATCTTTGAGACTATTTTTCTTTCTTGATAAGATTATTTTTCCATTAATA